>JAVTVY010011916.1:0-51188 GCA_036873755.1 Hanleya hanleyi
AGTATATTTATGGAAATAACGAATTCTATGGACAAACGGCAACGGATTATTATAAATCTTCCTTGTGTCATCAGGACCAAGTGTTGACATCAGATACCAGAAGGAAGCGAGTTTATCCAGCGGAAAGTTCCGAGGATTCTGAAATCACCGAAGATGCAATTTGTTCCAAACGCAGAAGGTGCGAAACAACAGTCAATTCTGAGCCCCTGCTTTATGCCGGAGATTGTATCGGTCTGGATTTGCAGACGGAGGCTATTCCCGAACACTCATACACAAACTTAACAAATGTCGCTAACTTTTGGAACAATGCGGGATCGATTAATCCTTTTGAATGTGAAACTTACATGAAAGAGGCCGCAGTGCAGTCGAATGTAGCTCGACCTCGCTGTTTTAGGCAATGTTGAATTAAGGCTCTCTTTCGTTGAGAGACAAGCGATGGATGTGGATGCCACAAGTCACAATATCTTTGTTTTCACAATGCTTCGACAAGCTCGTTATATTATCACAGAGAATTTAGAGATTTAGTAATTGTTCGATGACAGGTCATCTATTCAGATAATTTATACGCTATGCCATATATGGTGCTAACAAAATGATTTGTGTGTACAATATTGCTTCTTATCTGTAATATATGGGAGAATGTTCTAATTTAACTGTGATATTGTCTCTAAATATGTTAACCTGTATAATTTAAGTGTAATGTTGAACCAGTGTAGGCCTTAAAGCCTAACCAACTATATTTTTCACAAAATAGAGAAATCCGATTTACCCGACTACGTTTTCACCTGTGCAGATAACGAAGAATAAATGACATGAATAAAATCAGGTATTACACTTGAGGAAAATGAGAAATCTCGTTGTTTTATGTTTTGTTGTTTTCCTTCCCTTCTCACATATGTATTTTGGTTTAAGAGACTGAACCCTTATATTAACGCCGCTGCTGAGATAGATTATCCATAGTTGTAACGTTTTGCTGTCATCGTTGCAAACGTTTGAATATCATCAAATAAACAAATCTTTGCAATTTGAAACATCAAACATCTTTTATTCAATTCAGACGACAAAGGTCTCGTTCTCTCCCTAATAACATAGGTTGATCACGCGAGAATGCGAGGGCAAGAACCAACCTGTAACCATCTGGGTCATCTATACGCGGTAAGACTGTGTATCCATTTTCATCCTATTTTCGGCAACTATATTCCGCGTGATGCATGTCTTCAACCAATCAGCTAAACTCTACCGACGTAACCCCAACCCAACCCGCCATTTTCGAGTCATGTGCTGCCCTACTTGTTCAAAATTACAGATCTACAACACCTCTTCGATGATACGGAAGTTATTCATATCTGTATGTTTTGTAACCTCAGACAATGTATGTTTCAGAAGTAATAAGAAAAAGCCTGTTGTTTATCAGATTTCTCGAGTCTGTTCTCAGCCGGATGAAGACCGAACAGTATACGGTAAAGTATCGAATATCGCTCCGCAATAATGGCGACATCTTATGGATGGCGAAATGTATGCAAATGGGCAAGAACGCGATAGTACGAGGCGAGAACGCGAGATCAATTCGATGTTATATATATATATTGTAAAATGCGCTTAATTATTGGCTAGGTCAATCCGATGTTATATATATATATTTTTTTTTTTTTTTTTTTTGTAAAATGCGCTTAATTATTGGACGACTCCATCCCATTCCAAAATGTATGTGCATGGGACATACTCTCAACTAAGACAGAGACGTTGAGACAATAGTACCTTTCGGGGGTGAATGGAGTGTAGAAAATGATAGTAACCCTTTTGGGCAATGTCCCGATCGGAGTTATCAAATCGTACACCAAATGGATCACCGGGCAATGAATGGATCATCTCACGTGGAGGTAATCATGTTGTATTGACAAACATATATGGAAATTTTAAACACATTTTGAGACTATATTCCGTATAATTGTGTCAGATGCTCTTAATATCAGATTGATAGCTTCTATCTGGAATTAATTCTCATGCCCATCGTCCTGATATAAACAGAACTTGTAGGGTGGGGCGGAGCGGGGCGGAGGTATTGAAGCTATTCTTGAAGCGAAAGCATGACATATCTCCTCGTGAATTGATTAAATCCCCGCAAAATTTCGTCAGCTCTCAAACAATACATTGCCCAGAGTTACAATACTCCCTCTCCCCTCACCTGCTCTTGTCTTCTGACATATCATGGAGTTTTCCCTTCGAGACCACTCCCACCCATTCTTGTACTTCTTGTGCCGCTTGTCTTGTACTTTTGTGTAATCTTATTTCGGCATTTCAAAAATTAATTTAAAAACAATTTATTCAGCTTCTAGACATTAACCCTATCTGGCCTGGGCTTTTTGGGACCTGTCCAGGCCTGGGGGGGGGGGGGGCCGAAATGGCCCCTCCCCCTAATTATTTTTCTTATCCCTTGAGCTAGGGGGCTGAAACTTATCACACCATACCCTTGGGTCAAGCTCTACCAGAAAATGTAAGAAAAATCCAAGATGGCCGCTTTGATGACGTCACATTGACGTCATTTTCAAAAACGGCATTTTTTGGTCGATTTTCCGGTCGGATTTTCCGAATTTTTTATTTATGCAATTTCTCCGCAAAAACTGCATGATAAATTAGTAAATATTAATGTGATGTGAAATAAAATAGTTTTTGCCCAGTTTTCATCGCGGAAAAGCAGAAATTTTGAAGAAATTTGACAAAAACATCACTTTGCTGGTACCCCACGTGGCCGCCCTCTTGAATTTACCCATGATCCTCTGCTCAGGGGGTTATGCAAATGGGCTCAAAATGACTCCAATATGATAAACTATAAAGTCTCGGAGTTTCAGCACTCCATTTTTCGTCGTTCCGGAGATAGCGCAGATAGCCCCCCCACCAGGCCAGGTAGGGTTAAGGATGAACGGAATCTTTGAGATTTTCAATTTAATGAAATGAAAATGAAAATAGCATTTACAAAATTAAAATTAAATTTTAAATTGTTTTTAAATACGAATATCTTCAAAACCCTACAGGTTTACAGTGAATAAATTTAAATTCAAGAGTTGTGTTTGAAAGTATTAATTGTCAAGAGCCACTAATTCTTTATATATTTCTTTGTTTGTTGCCACAGCTGTGTAATTACATTTATCACACGTCATCTTATTTCAATTTAAATTAATCCATTGTCATGTGGATAGGTGTTGGCATGAGCGTGTCCTGTTCACTAATCCGTAATATTGTTTAAATCATAATGTCAGAGCAGCTCAACACATGTTCTGGATGTAGACACAACATAATACCTGTCTACAGATAAAACGACTTAAAATCGGAATGAAAAACAAATAAATATCTTGTTCATAATGATTCTATATTTTATTTTAGCCTGACATCAATGATTCACGAAATATTATCACAGCTATATATGCACATACGATCCGTCATTAAGATATATATATATAAGGTGGGCGGAAAAATCTCGATTCACCATATCTCGGGATAAATATTAAAAATCTGAAGGCACAATGCCATATACAGTTAGCACATTTTGCGATAATCTTATTTTAATTGCTTGTTATTCAATAACCGACAATACCAGTATTACCAAAGTTAAAATTATTTGGATTAATAACCAGTTCTGGATGCAACTGTTTTGCTTCTGCAAACTTTCTGTAAGGATTACTTCCTGTAAGGATAACATGGTCTCTGGTGTTAGTTTTCCTTCTTTTGACACATCTACCAATTGGACTACCATGTGAATGAATGATTTCTGCTTCCGCTTGAGCTCTTTTCCTGCTGATATCACCAAGATGACTACCATTTATATAACAATTTGATGAAGTTATTGATCTCTGCATAGTTTCATAACCATAGCAACCATGGCGGCCATTTTGAACCGAAACAGACGGTGGACGACCATAAGCCATAGCGGAAGATTGAAGGGTTTTCTTGTGATTATCCTGTATAATTTGGACACGTGATTGGACACCATTCGCCCTTGGCTGCCAGCTGTCCTCCTGATGGGCGGGGTAATTGAAACCATTCTCATCCCAAGAAATCGCGCTGAGAAGGGCCGGCATTATGTCGAAGGGATTCGGTGCCAGTCTATGTGGCCTGGTTTCTTTTTCATGTTTAGCTGCGAATAGAAAAGAGAATAAAACATAACTAAAACGAATAATAGCGGTCCAATATATATATGAGAAGAAAACTATAAAATATAAAAAAGACTTCTAAATTAAGACTTCGTCACTCAAAATATCTTCGCTGGGACTGTAACTATGATGTCACACTGGTATATTCCCAGCTTCGGTTATACACTTCCATCTCTACATGGCACTACTGGAATTGTATGTTTTGTGTGGTTAACTATCGGTCCCGGTACTTTACCCAGCATAATTATAATAGGACAAGCTCCCATACCTGTATCTGATAAAACGGCGAATAATTCTTTTCGAGCTTCTGCCAGCGTTGGTGGTAAGAGTTCCTGGCCTTGCTGATGGAAGGTACCCTGGTAAATGGGCTCCGGTACTCCGATGCCGTGGTTCGATTCCACAGTTTGAGACCACTCGGAGAAGTCCAAAAGTTCATTCTGCGTAAGACAGTCTTGTGTCTTGGAGAGCATCAAAGCCGGTTGTAGAATGTGTTGGTCATCCTTCAATCCGGCAAATTTGTCCTCTGCTAACGTATATTCCATCTCTGTCTCTATATTGAGAGGTTCTAAGTACCGAACAGGAATTGATGAAAACGACACAGTAAGGGTGAAATAATCCGTTCTTTCCGCCATAGCTAAATTCTGTCTTCAATATATGGAATATTCGGAGAAGGCAATCAAGATTGTCTGCAATGGTAAAATCCAAGTTCCTGTCAGCTTGAAATCGTGTAGTGTTCTGGCAATCTGAAGGTCTCTCGTATATGTACCCTTCAGTTGACATTTGTTACTTTTAAAACAGCAGGGTTCTCTGAAGCAGATTAACCATTTATCCTACACCGTGTTAATACCGCGATAAGTGGTTAAAGTTGGTCACATCAGCTGTAATATCTCCCTGGGTGTCCACCAATTATTAGTAATCTCCTCTAAAGTAGTTAAGTGCAGCAGAGAGACTAACAAACATGCATCTCTCTACCACCATGAAGAGAATTATTATCGAAGTCACAGTCCACAAATATTGATCTACAGAGCCATTATTCCATTGTCAGAGTGTATAACGTTCTAATCTGTCGGTGAAACACCTGACAGTAGGAGGTATAAACAATCGGATGCCATTAGAATGAAACAGTAGGTGTGATAGACTATTTAGAAGGTGAACTTGACACAGCCTCATCAGCAAACCCCGTGTGTCCATTATTCGATGTTATTTCAGCGAAATGGTATTGAACACTTTTAGAACGATATGGTACACACACGACAGACCATATCAAGTGTGGCCAGAAGAACCATCAGTGCCATGGTGAAACAGCGATTTGACCAGAAAAATTTATGGTCTGTGGCGTCTGAACCAATGGAAGTTGTGGTCAAATTGACCAAATCCTTTTAACAGTGAACATTGAGTAACTTCCATAATCATGCGCAATAAAATTAGTGTCAGTAGAGTTGGCGTTTTAATTACCCAGAAGTAAACAATCATCCATCCTCAAAAATATTACGCTGACATAATTTAAATCCAAGATTAAGCTTTGATGACCGAAAAGAATAGCGCTTTAATTACATGAGAAAGAAATCCCGACGTACAAAATTATTCTTCTATCACACGAAAATTCAGAAGTTATATGAATGCGAAAAAGCCGAAAATTTGTGACCGATACATATATTTTCTAGCCAAATGTGGAACGCTGTTACCGTTAATAAATAAAATATCTTATAATGCCAAAGTGAAGACATTCTAATGAGGCGAAGAAAGGATTATGGATAAAATGCTCCTCACGATCAAAAGAGGATCGATAAATACATAAATCGGTTTAATACATTTTGATGCGAAAATTAAATAACATCAGGTCGCTAAAACAAACTGTAATTCCCGAAATCTGCTATTGTTGCCAACAGTTCCTCCACGTATAAGATTAATGTAGATAACGCTCGGGTATTGGGTTCACGTCACAGATAGAATTTATTTGCATATTTATGACAGAGGGCTAAAAGCAATACAATACAAACATATAGGACATAAGTACACATACTGAAAATCTCTACAGTTACATTATAAGACATAGATACAAATGCAGAAGATTTTGAGGTATTGGGAGAGTCGGAGGCAGAGGGCAGAGAGGGGGGGATTAGAAGTGGCGTATGGTAACAGTAAGACAATTGTATGTGGAATATTTCTCAACATATATATGAATAGATTATTAATTAGCAATAATGTTACCATAACCCAATCAAAAATAACCCGATTATCCACTCTCAGAAATATTCAGGGAATAATCCTGAATAGATCAGGTTGCACATCCACAACTCAATTTCAGGGATTTTACCTGAACTCCAGGGATAATTTCCTAAAATTCAGGTATGTCAACCATGAATTAAAGCTAAATTACCTGAATTTTACGGGATTTTATACGTACCGGAATAAGGTCGGGAATTTACTAATCAGGGTGGTAAATTTGCCTGCATTTCAAGGAAAATCCTTTCATTCAGGGATCTTTTCCTGAATTTCAGGTGATCAGCCCTGAATTTCAGCCCAAATCCCTGAAATTGAGTTGCGGATATACAACCGGATCAATTCAGGACTTCTACCTGAATATTTATGATAGTGGATCCTATTAAATACCAATTTTCTATCACAAATGTTATCTATAAAGTAATGAAGCTAAATGCAGTTATGTCGAGTCTGAACATACAGACATATATTTTAATTAATTTGGAAATATGGGATTCAAAACTGTGACAGAGCATAACCTGCTGCATCAAAGCTACGAACAAATTTAAGCAATGGAAAATGATATAGGCTATATGTACCGTATACCCACTGACCTTTCTTGGTCAGCCGCTTTGATGGTAAAATTAATGTGGCGTTACAAGAATGATACGCCGCAACAACGCTAGGTTGCACGGGTTTCCGGTATGTATTCACGGCATCGCAAAGAGGGAGAAATACAATGTTACACGGACTGCTTTTATTGGATTCACTCTCGAGCATTCTCCCAACGTCAGAGTTTGCAACCTCCAAACCGTCGGTGAACAACAATCAGAGGGTGTATATATGAGAATAGGGGATATGCAATCTGATGCCATGAGAATGCTCTCGAGTTGGTAGGTGGAAATGTGACCTCGGATTGGTCCTTGTTAAAGTCGCAAATACACTTGTATTCTTTCAATGGCGTTCATTTATTGATATCCCAGCGTATAGAAAGGTGTCCCGAGATGAGATTTGATATATCAGATTATATAAAAATACAAGCGGCTCTGACGAAGCTTGTAGTAAAACAGAAATGAGCATTAGAGCCATGTGGTTGTTGGCAGTTTTTAATTTTTCAAACGTCTATCTTCACCTTTGACGTTTTCTCGTAATTTCAATATATATATATCTTTTATTAATAAAATGTAAACATATATTTCAGCTTATAGGATTCTGAAGTTATAATATACATATCCAAAAGCCCATCACCAGCGATATATACGCAGCTATGGGAACTTAATTGCGTTAAGCGAAATTTGAAGCGGGTTATGGAAGGAGAAGTATAGATTTAGTCGGACCGGTGTAAAATGGTAGGGAAACGAATTTATTTGGACCGAGGTCGAAAACAATCTTTGGAACGGTCCAAAAGGACCGACCAGCGTGAACTTTCGACCGGGCCGATGATAAAATCTGGCTTCAGCACGTCAAAATCGGGCCGGTCATGCGTGAACTATGGACGCGTTCCACAATCCGAATTTTGACATATTCCCTTATACTGAAGTGGTTCCCGAGCGACGATCTCCGGGGGACACTTTAATGAGTGGTTCCTGAGGGAGGATATCCAGGGTATTCAAAAGCGAGACGTTTCACGGGAGAGGCAGATATATATATGAGAATTGCTCAAGTTGAATAACACTGAAAACAGGAAGAGCGACCAAAAAGCACTGAAAATCCCCCCTCCTAAAGAAAAGGCAAAATTGTTTGGAATGTTTGGAATGGAAAGCAGACACTGAAAATACTCGTCCTTGTAAAGTGATATGGTTCCCGAGAGAAAAGGATCTTCAGGGGGCGGTATAGCGAGGTTGAGAAATTGAGAAAAATAACCATTAGATCAGATTTGGCTAAAAACCTACAAATCGCGATGAGGTCACCTTGTCATTTTCATTCTAATACACAAAAACATAGATTTAATCGCACGTTCTTCATTTCTATTAAATTAAGTGGATTCCCGTGGCATTGTACTTTGTTGTTTGTCAGAGCAGATGAACTCTCAGTACACCAAGGTTTATATGTTTACAGACACCAAAATATAAAATTTCCGAACTGCCAAAATAGAGCTATCAATTCTCCCTTTAAGCGGTCTGAACATGTCATGAATATAACCATTGAAACACAATTTCGGTTGAAAAGTGCAAGAATATCATAGCCCAGCTTTATATAAGAAAACAGATCGGCAATATTAATTGTGACATTTTCCAATGAAGTGTTTGCCTGACAAGTCAGAATATACTGGGGGATTATAATAGCTATTTACAACAGTTCGGGTTTGATTCCTAATTGATTTTATCGCATTGTGGTTTTAATCCAGTCGTACATTGAGTTGGCCTCGTTTGTGTAATTTTGAGCACAGCTTCTGATAGCCGCTCCTGTACATAGGAAGTATAGTAGGTGTTCAACACCACATGTTTGTGCAGTGTTGATCGAATCATTCAAAGTCTCTTGAGGATTTACAGGTTGTTTAGAGCCAGTTCTTACCCAATCACAGTAGAGATTACCTGGCAGCACGAAAGAGCAATCGCGGTCCAGAGATACCTTATTTCATTTGATAATACAGACCAGAACGGTGTTAAAAATAAGCGACCAAATCGGCACGTGAAATGTGACAACAGAAGACGGCCAGTCACGCATTACATATTCGGACTCAATTCGTACCTCGTTGACTGGTGAAGCGGTCAGTTTGGATGTTGTGTATAATATATAGTTTGTGAACTAGCTGAATTTCAACAAACCGGCCTTGTGAATCTACTGAACGATGATCGTGCCGTTTTCGTTTATCCCAGTAGAATATTTGGAGCCATTACAAGTGGAAACTATGACAGAATATACACTAGAAGAGGACAAATTTCCCGGTTTGAAAGGTGACGAACACATCACACAACCCGCTTTGATTGTGGCCCCGATATACCCACACAATTGTGGGCATGGACTGGACAATACCATACTTGAGACAGGAAAGTCGAGTCATAATGAACAGGAGTATCTATATGACAGACAGCACATCGAGCAACTCAACGTGATTGATGCCCCAACACACACACATGATTGTGATCAGGGGTTGAACTACACCATACATACATGCCCGGCATCTAAGTCGATTACTATTGAACAGCAGTTTTGCTTTTCTCCTGGAAGAGGCCATTCGAAGATCACCAAGCATCGTGGAGAAATATGCTACGAAACGCCTGCATACCAACAACCACATGTTCATGATCAACGGCTATTCCAACAGGGACGACCGAACCAAGAAAGTAATTTTCTGGCAGCGACGTTTTGCTTAGGTACGTTTCGAGTTTCTTCGAAGTAAATTCTCATTAGGGATTCCTCGCACCTAAATAAGTGATGTATTGGTTTGCTTACCTTTGTACCAGACTCCATTTTAAACCCCTGTCAATGTCGGATGTTCTCGACTCAAATAATCATACGACTGTAATGAACAGTATTGACAAATGCTGGAATCAACTACTTTACGTTATTAATATGAGAACCTTAATTATTCCGTCTTATTGTTCTTCCACTGTTTATATCTGTCTATAAGGCTCTGTCAAAATTTTCGACCACAAATGTCGAAATTCTATTGACTTGATATAGATTATGCTTAATTCTTGCATTGTTTTCCCAGGTTCGCCGGAAACAGTGATCGTCTTGGTACATTCTCCAACAGAATGTCCTTTACCATCATACAATTCAATGTCGTATGAACGAGGAGATATGACGATATCAACCGACCGAAGACCTCTTGACTGCAGCCTTCCGATAATCCCACGTGTTAACGGGAACCATTCAGAGACGCGTGGTTCTTATGCGAACTATAGTGAGTATATTTATGGAAATAACGAATTCTATGGACAAACGGCAACGGATTATTATAAATCTTCCTTGTGTCATCAGGACCAAGTGTTGACATCAGATACCAGAAGGAAGCGAGTTTATCCAGCGGAAAGTTCCGAGGATTTTGAAATCACCGAAGATGCAATTTGTTCCAAACGCAGAAGGTGCGAAACAACAGTCAATTCTGAGCCCCTGCTTTATGCCGGAGATTATATCGGTCTGGATTTGCAGACGGAGGCTATTCCCGAACACTCATACACAAACTTAACAAATGTCGCTAACTTTTGGAACAATGCAGGATCGATTAATCCTTTTGAATGTGAAACTTACATGAAAGAGGCCGCAGTGCAGTCGAATGTAGCTCGACCTCGCTGTTTTAGGCAATGTTGAATTAAGGCTCTCTTTCGTTGAGAGACAAGCGATGGATGTGGATGCCACAAGTCACAATAGCTTTGTTTTCACAATGCTTCGACAAGCTCGTTATATTATCACAGAGAATTTAGAGATTTAGTAATTGTTCGATGACAGGTCATCTATTCAGATAATTTATACGCTATGGCATATATGGTGCTAACAAAATGATTTGTGTGTACAACATTGCTACTTATCTGTAATATATGGGAGAATGTTCTAATTTAACTGTGATATTGTCTCTAAATATGTTAACCTGTATGATTTAAGTGCGATGTTGAACCAGTGTAGGCCTTAAAGCCTAACCAACTATATTTTTCACAAAATAGAGAAATCCAATTTACCCGACTACGTTTTCACCTGTGCAGATAACGAAGAATAAATGACATGAATAAAATCAGGTATTACACTTGAGGAAAATGAGAAATCTCGTTGTTTTATGTTTTGTTGTTTTCCTTCCCTTCTCACATATGTATTTTGGTTTAAGAGACTGAACCCTTAACGCCGCTGATGAGATAGATTATCCATAGTTGTAACGTTTTAGTGTCATCGTTGCAAACGTTTGAAAAACGCTTGTATGGGAAGGTATGGGTTGACCCTAACCTGTTTATTCGTGAAAAAAAAACCTGGAAGACAAACTATTTGAAGTTCCGGTCGAAAATGACATCATTTCTCTTCATTCAAGAGGAATAAAAAGTTTAAGAACGAATCGTTCGTAGAGATAACGAATAGTATGCAAATATTCTCAATAGATTCTGGACGATTCGGACAATTTGATTAGGAGTCTGGATTAATGTTTATTATCTAATGATTTTACAATGATGAGCATCTTACAATTACTTTTGTTACCTTTGTTTTTCCCCACAGCTGTAAAATTACATTTATCACAGGTCATCTTATTTCAATTTAAATTAATCCATTTTCATGTGGGTAGGTGGCCATGAGCGTGTCCTGTTCACTAATCCGTAATATTGTTTAAATCATAATGTCAGAGCAGCTCAACACATGTTCTGGATGTAGACACAAAATAATACCACCTCTCTACAGATAAAACGACTTAAAATCGAAATGAAAAACAAATAAATATCTTGTTCATAATGATTCTATATTTTATTTTAGCCTGACATCAATGATTCACGAAATATTATCACAGCTATATATGCACATACGATCCGTCATTAAGATATATATATATAAGGTGGGCGGAAAAATCTCGATTCACCATATCTCGGGATAAATATTAAAAATCTGAAGGCACAATGCCATATACAGTTAGCACATTTTGCGATAATCTTATTTTAATTGCTTGTTATTCAATAACCGACAATACCAGTATTACCAAAGTTAAAATTATTTGGATTAATAACCAGTTCTGGATGGAACTGTTTTGCTTCTGCAAACTTTCTGTAAGAATTACTTCCTGTAAGGATAACATGGTCTCTGGTGTTAGTTTTCCTTCTTTTGACACATCTACCAATTGGACTACCATGTGAATGAATGATTTCTGCTTCCGCTTGAGCTCTTTTCCTGCTGATATCACCAAGATGACTACCATTTATATGACAATTTGATGAAATTATTGATCTCTGCATAGTTTCATAACCATAGCAACCATGGCGGCCATTTTGAACCGAAATAGACGGTGGACGACCATAAGCCATAGCGGAAGATTGAAGGGTTTTCTTTTGATTATCCTGTATAATTTGGACACGTGATTGGACACCATTCGCCCTTGACTGGCAGCTGTCCTCTTGATGGGCGGGGTAATTGGAACCATTCTCATCCCAAGAAATCGCGCTGAGAAGGGCCGGCATTATGTCGAAGGGATTCGGTGCCAGTCTATGTGGCCTGGTTTCTTTTTCATGTTTAGCTGCGAATAGAAAAGAGAGTAAAACATATATAAAACGAATAATAGCGGTCCAATATATATATGAGAAGAAAACTATAAAATATAAAAAAGACCCCTAAATTAAGACATCGTCACTCAAAATATGTTCGCTGGGACTGTAACTATGATGTCACACTGGTATATTCCCAGCTTCGGTTATACACTTCCATCTCTACATGGCATTACTGGAATTGTATGTTTTGTTGGGTTAACTATCTGTCCTGGTGTGATAGAAACGGTGGTCCCCAGATATCAGTGTCCGGTCTCCTTATGTTTTACCTAGGGCGGGCTCTGATATCCAAGTGACCCTTTTCAGATGCCAGTGTCCGGGCTGGGTTAAAGCATAGGAAGCGGACATTCATATCTGAGGGACCACCGTTTCTGTCACACCTGTACTTTACCCAGCATAATTATAATAGGACAAGCTCCCATACCTGTATGTGATAAAACGGCGAATAATTCTTCTCGAGCTTCTGTCAGCGTTGGTGGTAAGAGTTCCTGGCCTTGCTGATGGAAGGTACCCTGGTAAATGGGCTCCGGTACTCCGATGCCGTGGTTCGATTCCACAGTTTGAGACCACTCGGAGAAGTCCAAAAGTTCATTCTGCGTAAGACAGTCTTGTGTCTTGGAGATCATCAAAGCCGGCTGTAGAATGTGTTGGTCATCCTTCAATCCGGGAAATTTGTCCTCTTCTAACGTGTATTCCATTTCTGTCTCTATATTGAGAGGTTCCAAGTAACGAACAGGAATTGATGAAAACGACACAGTAAGGGTGAAATAATCCGTTCTTTCCGCCATAGCTAAATTCTGTCTTCAATATATGGAATATTCGGAGAAGGCAATCAACATTGTCTGCAATGGTAAAATCCAAGATCCTATCGGTATGAACTCGTATAGTGTTCTGATAATCTGGAGGTCTCGTATATATACCCTTCAGTTGACATTTGTTACTTTCAAAACAGCGGGGTTCTCAGAAGCAGATTAACCATTTATCCCACCGTGTTAATACCGTGATAAGTGGTTAAAGTTGGTCACATCAGCTGTAATACCTCCCTAGGTGTCCACCAATTATTAGTAATCTCCTCTAAAGTAATTAAGCGCAGCAGGGAGACGGACAAACATACATCTCCCCACCACCATGGAGAGAATTATTATCGAAGCCACATTCCCCAAATATTGATCTACAGAGCCATTATTCCATTGTCAGAGTGTATAACGTCCTAAACTGTCGGTGAAACACCTGGCAGTAGGAGGTATACAATCTGGTGTCATGAGAATGAAACAGTAGGTGTGATAGGCTATTTAGAAGGTGAACTTGACACAGCCTCATCAGCAAACCCCGTGTGTCCAGTATTCGATGTTATTTCAGCGAAATGGTATTGAACACTTTTAGAACGATATGGTACAGACACGACAGACCATATCAAGTGTGGCCAGAAGAACCATCAGTGCCATGGTGAAACAGCGATTTGGCCAGAAAATTTATGGTCTGTCGCGTCTGAACCATGGAAGTTATGGTCAAATTGACCAAATCCTTTTAACAGTGAACATTGAGTAACTTCCATAATCATGCACAATAACATTAGTGTGAGTAGAGTTGACGTTTTAATTACCCAGAAGTAAACAATCATCCATCCTCAAAAATATTACGCTGACATAATTTAAATCCAAGATTAAACTTTGATGACCGAAAAGAATAGCGCTTTAATTACATGAGAAAGAAATCCCGACGTACAAAATTATTCTTCTATCACACGAAAATTCAGAAGTTATATGAATGCGAAAAAGCCGAAAATTTGTGACCGATACATATATTTTCTAGCCAAATGTGGAACGCTGTTACCGTTAATAAATAAAATATCTTATAATGCCAAAAAGTGAAGACATTCTAATGAAGCGAAGAAAGGATTATGGATAAAATGCTCCTCACGATCAAAAGAGGATCGAGAAATACATAAATCGGTTTAATACATTTTGATGCGAAAATTAAATAACATCAGGTCGCTAAAACAAACTGTAATTCCCGAAATCTGCTATTGTTGCCAACAGTTCCTCCACGTATAAGATTAATGTAGATAACGCTCGGGTATTGGGTTCACGTCACAGATAGAATTTATTTGCATATTTATGACAGAGGGTTAAAAGCAATACAATACAAACATATAGGACATAAGTACACATACTGAAAATCTCTACAGTTACATTATAAGACATAGATGCAAATGCAGAAGATTTTGAGGTATTGGGAGAGTCGGAGGGAGAGGGCAGAGAGGGGGGGGAATAGAAGTGGCGTATGGTAACAGTAAGACAATTGTATGTGGAATATTTCTCAACATATATATGGATAGATTATTAATTAGCAATAACAAAGATAGGATTACCATAACCCGATCAAAAATAATCCGGTTATCCACTCTCAGAAATATTCAGGGAATAATCCTGAATAGATCAGGTTGCACATCCACAACTCAATTTCAGGGATTTTACCTGAACTCCAGGTATAATTTCCTGAAATTCAGGTATGTCAACCATGAATTAAAGCTAAATTACCTGAATTTTACGGGATTTTATACGTACCGGAATAAGGTCGGGAATTTACTAATCAGGGTGATAAATTTGCCTGAATTTCAGGGAAAATCCTTTCATTCAGGGATCTTTCCCTGAATTTCAGCTGTTCAGCCCTGAATTTCAGCCCAAATCCCTGAAATTGAGTTGCAGATATACAACCTGATCAATTCAGGACTTCTACCTGAATATTTATGATAGTGGATCCTATTAAATACCAATTTTCTATCACAAATGTTATCTATAAAGTAATGAAGCTAAATGCAGTTATGTCGAGTCTGAACATACAGACATATATTTTAATTAATTGGGAAATATGGGATTCAAAACTGTGACAGAGCATAACCTGCTGCATCAAAGCTACGAACAAATTTATGCAATGGAAAAGGATATAGGCTATATGTACCGTATACCCACTGACCTTTCTCGGTCAGCCGCTTTGATGGTAAATTTGATGTGGCGTTACAAGAATGATTCGCCGCAACAAGGCTAGGTTGCACGGGTTTCCGGTATGTATTCACGGCATCGCAAAGAGGGAGAAATACAATGTTACACGGACTACTTTTATTGGATTCACTCTCGAGCATTCTCCCAACGTCAGAGTTTGCAACCTCCAAACACTCGGTGAACAACAATCAGAGGATGTATATATGAGAATAGGGGATATACAATCTGATGCCATGAGAATGCTCTCGAGTTGGTAGGTGGAAATGTGACCTCGGGTTGGTCCTTGTTAAAGTCGCAAATACACTTGCATTCTTTCAATGGCGTTCATTTATTGGTATCCCAGCGTACAGAAAGGTGTCCCGAGATGAAATTTGATATATCAGATTATATAAAAATACAAGCGGCTCTGACGAAGCTTGTAGTAAAACAGAAATGAGCATTAGAGCCATGTGGTTGTTGGCAGTTTTTAATTTTCTATGGACGCGTTCCACAATCCGAATTTTGACATGTTCCCTTATACTGAAGTGGTTCCCGAGCGACGATCTCCGGGGGACACTTTAATGAGTGGTTCCTGAGGGAAGATATCCAGGGTATTCAAAAGCGAGACGTTTCACGGGAGAGGCAGATATATATGAGAATTGCTCAAGTTGAATAACACTGAAAACAGGAAGAACGACCAAAAAGCACTGAAAATCCCCCCCACCCCCCTTCCTAAAGGAAAGGCAAAATTGTTTGGAAAGTTTGGAATGGAAAGCAGACACTGAAAATACTCGTCCTTGTAAAGTGATATGGTTCCCGAGAGAAAAGGATCTTCAGGGGGCGATATAGCGAGGTTGAGAAATTGAGAAAAATAACCATTAGATCAGATTTGGCTAAAAACCTACAAATCGCGATGAGGTCACCTTGTCATTTTCGTTCTAATACACAAAAACATAGATTTAATCGCACGTTCTTCATTTCTATTAAATTAAGTGGATTCCCGTGGCATTGTACGTTGTTGTTTGTCAGAGCAGATGAAATCTCAGTACACCAAGGTTTATATGTTTACAGACACCAAAATATAAAATTTCCGAACTGCCAAAATAGAGCTATCAATTCTCCCTTTAAGCGGTCTGAACATGTCATGAATATAACCATTGAAACACAATTTCGGTTTAAAAGTGCAAGAATATCATAGCCCAGCTTTATATAAGAAAACAGATCGGCAATATTAATTGTGACATTTTCCAATGAAGTGTTTGCCTGACAAGTCAGAATATACTGGGGGATTATAATAGCTATTTACAACAGTTCGGGTTTGATTCCTAATTGATTTTATCGCATTGTGGTTTTAATCCAGTCCTACATTAAGTTGGCCTCTTTTGTGTAATTTTGAGCACAGCTTCTGATAGCTGCTCCTGTACATAGGAAGTATATGTTTGTGCAGTGTTGATCGAATCACTCAAAGTCTCTTGAGGATTTACAGGTTGTTTAGAGCCAGTTCTTACCCAATCACAATAGAGATTACCTGGCAGGACGAAAGAGCAATCGCTGTCCAGAGATACCTTATTTCATTAGATAATTCACGCTAGAACGGTGTTAAGAATAAGCGACTAAATTAGCACCTGAAATCTGACGGTATAAGACGGCCAGTCAAAGAGTCAGACACGCATTACATATTCGGACTAAATTCATACCTTGTTGAGTGGTGAAGCGGTCAGTTTGGGTGTTGTGTATAATCTACAGTTTGTGGACAAGCTGAATTTCAACAAACCGGGCTTGTGAATCTACTGAACGATGATCGTGCCGTTTTCGTTAATCCCAGTAGAATATTTGGCGCCAATACAGGTGGAAACTACGACAGAATATACACTAGAAGCGGCCAAATTCTCCGGTCTAAATGGTGACGAACACATCACCCAACCCGCTTTGATTGTGGCCCCGATATACCCACACAATTGTGGACATGGACTGGACAATACCATACTTGAGACAGGAAAGTCGAGTCATAATGAACAGGAGTTTCTACATGACAGACATCACATCGATCAACTCACCGTGATTGATGCCCCAACACACACCCAAGATTGTGAACAGGGGTTGAACTACATCATACATACATACCCGACATCTAAGTCGATTACTATTGAACAGCAGTTTTGCTTTTCTCCTGGAAGAAGCGATTCGAAGATTACGAAGCATCGTGGAGAAATGTGCTACGAAACGCCTGCATACCAACAACCACATGTTCATGATCAACGGCTATTCCAACAGGGACGACCGAACCAAGAAAGTAATTTTCTGGCACCGACGTTTTATTTAGGTACGTTTCGAGTTCCTCGCCCCCGGCCCCCCACCCACCCCTAAATAAGTTGTGTATTGGTTTGCTTAGCTTTGTACCACACTCCATTTTATACCCCTGTCAATGTGGGATGTTCTCGACTCAAATAATCATACGACTCTAATGAACAGTATTGACAACTGCTGAAATCAACTACTTTACGTTATTAATATGGTTTCATTAATCATTTTCGTCTCATTGTTCTTCGACTGTTTATAAGACTCCGTCAAACCTTTGGACCACATAGTACGAAATTCTATTGATTTGACATAGATTATGATTAATCCTTACATTGATTTTCCAGGTTCACCGGAAACAGTGATCGACTTGGCACATTCTCCAACAGAATCTCCTTTACCATCATACAACTTAATGTCATATGAACCAGAAAACATGGCGATATCAGCCGACCGGAGACATCCGGACTGCAGCCTTCCGATAACCCCACGTGTTAACGGGAACCATTCAGAGACGCGAGGTTCCTATGCGAACTATACTGAGTATATTTATGGAAATAACGAATTCCATGGACAAACAGCAACGGATTATTATAAATCTTCCTTGCGTTATCAGGAACATGTGTCGATATCAAATACCAGAAGGAAGCGAGTTTATCCGGCGGAAAGTTCCGAGGATTCTGAGATCACCGAAGATGCAATTTGTTCCAAACGCAGAAGGTGCGAAACGACAGTCAATTCTGGGCCCCTGCTTTATGGCGGAGATTATATTGGTCTGGACTTGCAGACGGAGGATATTCCCGAACACTCATACACAAACTTAACAAATGTCGCTAGATTTTGGAACAATTCGGAGTCGATTAATCCTTTTGAATGTGAAACTTACATGAAAGAGGCCGCAGTGCAGTCGAATGTAGTTCGACCTCGCTGTTTTAGGCAATGTTAAATTAAGGCTCTCTTTCGTTGAGAGAGAAGCGGTGGATGTGAACGTCACAAGTCACAATAGCTTTGTTTTCACAATGCTTCGACAAGCTCGTTATATTTTCACAGTGGATTTAGAGATCTAGTAATTGTTCGGTGAGAGGTCATTGTCCAAATGTTGATTCAAATAACTTATACGCTATGACATATATGGTGCAACAAAATCCTGTGTGTATAAATTTCTGTACGGTGCTAACATGATTGCTACTTATGTGGAATATATGAGAGAATGTTCTAATTTAGCTGTGATATTGTCTCTAAATATGTTAACCTGTATAATTTAAGTGTAATGTTGAACCAGTGTAGGACTTAAAATTTAAGTGTAATGTTGAACCAGTGTAGGACTTAAAGCCTAACCAACTATATTTTTCACAAAATAGAGAAATCCAAAATACCCGACTACGTCTTCACCTCTGCAGATAACGAAAAATAAATGAGATGAGTAAAATCGGGTATTACACTTGAGGAAAATGAGAAATCTCGTTGTATTATGTTTTGTTGTTCTCCTCCCGTTCTCATATATGTATTTTGGTTTAAGCGACTGAACCCTTAACGCCGCTGCTGAGATAGATTATCCATAGTTGTAACGTGCTGCTGTCATCGTTGCAAACGTTTGAAAATCATCAAATAAACAAATCTTTGCAATTTTAAACATCAAACATCTTTTATTCAAGGCAGATGATAAAGGTGTCGTTCTCTCCCTAATAACACAGGTTGATCACACGAGAATGCGAGGGCAATAACGCGATATTACGAGGCGAGAACGCGAGATCAATCCCATATATTTGTGAAATGTGCTTAATTATTGGACGTCTCAACCCGGTCACAACTCCATCTCATTCCAAACTATATATGCATGGGACATTCTCTCAAATAAGAGCTGTTGAGACTGTAGTACCTTTTGGGGGTGGATGGAGTGTAAAAAATGATAGTAACCTTTTTCGGGTAACTTCAAGGCAATGTCCCGATAGGAATGGATAACCGGGCCATGAATGGATCATCTCAAGTGGAGGTCATCATGTTGTATTGGCAAACATATATGGAAATTTAAAACACATTTTAAGACTATTTTCTGTAAAATCGAGGGAGATGCTATTAATATCAGATTGATAGCTTGTTTCTGCAATTGCTTCTCAATCTCATCTAACTGGAAGTTGTGAGGGGAGGGGCGGAGGCATCGAAGGGACTGAAATTCGTTGAGCGAAAGCATAAAATATCTTCTCGTGAATTGATTATATTCTCGCAATATTTCGTCAGCCCTCAAACAATGCCTTGCCCAGAGCTCCAATATCCCCTCCCTCTCACCTCACCTGCTCTGTATCCCGACATATCATGTAGTTTTCCCTCCGAGACCACTCCCACCCATTCAATTTGTAAACTTGAAAAATTCCAGCAAACGGGTTGTGATATTACCTTATCTTGTATTTCTGTCTTATCTTATTTCGACATTTCGAAAAATAATTAAAAAACAATCAAATTTATTCAGTTTTTTTTACATTCAAGAGTATTTCATTGAAAGATATTTTCAGATTGTAGCATATCTCGCCTAGTAGCATTTTCTAGATTTTGTGTTAAATGGGACGATTTTAATCAACCTCACAAAACATTATTGCAGAAACAGGGTTATATCATCAAGCGACTTCACTCGAATTTTCTCAAATCTGGCGATACATATCGCATGCTGATATTACAAGTAGGTACCCCTGCCCCCTCCCTTCCCTTCCCCGTCGTGATATAGCTGAAAAAATGTTGAAAGCGACGTTAAACCCTATTCACTCACTCGCATGCTGATAGCAAAATACGAGCGTATAGCGTGCAAGATCAATGGTGGTACGTAATGGTAACTTATGTTTAATTCCGATTAACCCGGGGCTAGAGGCCGTATAAACCTATGCATTTCAAGTGTTCATATGAACAGTCAGAATCAAAGCGTGACTGAGACGCATCATACTATAGATAATGACTTCACAACGTATATCATATGGATTAAGAATACTGATCAGCGATATACGGATTTGATATTTTTGGAACATCATGATGCTTTGCTGGCATTATTGAAAACTGTTGACCGATTCTGCAGTCTTGCAGAAAATTAGCCTAGTTTTATGTGTTCTATGATTTATCCGTTTAATTTGATGCTAATGGTATTATATGAATTAGGTGTTCGGATTACGGAAGCGGAAATTCTTCAATGGAAGACGGCTGAATATTGAATGACGGACTAGGCGCTTGTATTCTGAATTCTTGTGTGATAGACTAATAATTTTGTATGTCGTGTGTTTTTCGGTCATCGAAATTGAATCCTGCGTTAAAATTAAGTTACGGTAATAATTATGTGGCTGGATGATTACTTTTCGAGTAAAAATAAAACGGCAACTCTACTGACACTAATGTTATTGCGCATGATTAGGGAAGTTACTCAATGTACAATACCATTTGGCTGAAATAACATCGAATAATGGACACACGGGTTTTTCTGATGAGGGGAAAACACGCTGTGTTGGAGAACATTTCTGATAAGATCACCATTTAAATGGTCTATCACACCTCTGAAGGTTAATTCTTCAATATTTGGGGAGTGGGACTTATTATTCACTTCCATGGAGGTAGTGTGATGCACTTTTCTCCGTCTCTCTGTTGCACTATTTCAAAAGAGATTACGGATAAACGGTGGACACCCAGGGAGATATTACAGCTGATGTGACCCGCCTTAACCACTTATATCCCGATATTAACACGGTAGGATAAATGGTTAATCTGCTGCTGAGGACCCCGCTGTTTCAAAAGTAACAAATGCCGACCGAAGGGTATATATAATTATGTAATAGTTATGCTCATGGGCCAGCTGGCTTATTGCAATAAAGGATATACTCTACTATATACAAGAGATCTTCAGATTGCCAGGATATTCTATTTATATCTCCATCCGCCCATTTATTATTATTTACTTATTTATTTATTTATATATTTATTTACTTATTTATTTGTTATTTGATAATACAGCGCTTGTAAACATCTTTAACAAACTAAGAAATGTAACGTGTAATTAAAATAAAACATTGAGTTGATGGGCTGCGAAATCCGTACGGGAAGCGGCCCTTAAACGGCAATTTCAATCAACCAATTGCCCGGACATTACGCGATTGCAAACTGATAGGAACTTGGATTTCACCATTGCAGACAATCTTGATTGCCTTCTCCGAATATTCCATATATTGAAAACGGAATTTAGCTATGACAGAAAGAACGGATTATTTCACCCTTACTGTGTCGTTTTCATCAATTCCTGTTCGATATTCAGCACCTCTGAGTATAGAGACAGAGATGGAATATACGTTAGAAGAGGACAAATTTCCCGGATTGAAGGATGACCAACACATTCTACAGCCGGCTTTGATGATCCCTAAGTCACAAGTTCTTATACAGAATGAAATTTTTGACATTTCTGAGCGACCTCAAGCTGTGGAGTGGAACCGCATCCCCAAAGTACCGGAGCCCTGTTACCAGGGTACCGTCCATCGACCAAGCCAGGAACGTGTAACATCAATGGATGAGATGACAGAAGCTCGGGGAGACTTAGTCGCAGGTATGAGAGCTTGTTCTATCATTATGTTGTGTAACTGACCGGTGGATTATTGACCAAAAATTCAGTAATTCATAGATTGGCTACTACATATCCAAACCTGGGACTATACTGTGCTGAAATCATAGCTATACAGTTGAACTCGTTTAAGTGGCAACCTCCTAATTTAGATTTAAAAAAATTTAAATATATAAGTACAGACGAGACGCCAGTTCCGACCCACCAAATTGAAATTTGCATCTGTTTCTGAAGGAAATTATTGATTGGCAAAATCATTATCTTGTTCGCAGTACAATTGTCTATAGAATTTATTAACAAACAACTTAGCTGGGGATGAACTGAACTAAACAGAATATAAGCTTACATTCCTTAATGAGAGGTGTCAGTTCCGACCCACTGTCACCAGTTTCGATCCAGCCTCGTTTTGACATTGACTTTTTACCCAGAAACAAACAAATGTAATCGTCAACATGATAACTTTTCCCCCAAAATAGGGTCATAGCTGGATATTTCGTTTTGCATGTCTTCATCTCATAAGTGAACATTTGGCGTTAAAGAATGCGGGTTGGAGATGATAGTGATATGTTCGAGCTGATCATATTAGCAAGATATATTGGACACTGAAATAACTTCGATGGCTAATAAGCGTATACTCACTCAAAAATGATGTTAAATCAATGGTACTTCTACTTATTTTATCTCTGAATAGGAGAATAATGAGAAGAAATGCTAATCAGCACTCGAGTTACGATTTTACGTAGTGAGCGCATTTTCAGGCCATGGTACGACCCGTGCAGCTTGGCCATCCATGGATGATGGTGGTTCGGAACTGGCTCCGTCAGTTGATGCCAACAATGGGGCAAGTGGCCTTTAGTGTTACACTCTAGTGAATAAATTTATGACAGAAACATAGTACCATATGATAATTAAAAAAGAACCAAAACATCAAAACTTTGATCGGAAGGGCTGGCAGACGACACTGTTTTTCACCGACTGCGGGTCATGGTGTTTGTACTTAGACCGATGTAGTCGTGTGTATGGAGTGGGTCTGCAAAGCTATCTCCCAACAAAATCAGTGAATGCATAATATAATTTAGCCATGATTGAGAGGCTGATCAACTTGCTTGAATGCACCGAATGTTTTATGATTTCGCGTGATCATGGTTATGACAAGTAGCAATATTTTGGGAAGTTTGTCGTAACTGACACTGGGTCGGAACTGGCGACGTCACTGTAAATTATAATCTTCTTCGCAATTATGTTGGACTGCTATTATTCTTTATATATATGTTTTAATGTTGTTAAAAGAGTTAGGTATTTGGATTATAGACGCGGAAATTCTTTGATTGTTGAAACTGATGGTTGAATATTCAATGATGGACTAGACTTTATTTCTCCTTTCTCTCTTTGCAGTTAACTGTGAAAAAGAACCCAGGCAACATAGACTGGCGCCGAATCCCTTCGACATAATGCCGGCTCTTCTTAGTGCGATTTATTGGGATGAGAATGGCTCCAGCTGCCCCGCCCATCAGGAGGACAGCTGTCAGTCAAGAGCGAATGATGTCCAATCACGTGTGCAAATTACACAGGAAAATCACAAAAAAACTTTTGGACCTTCCGCTATGAATAATGGTCGCCCATCGTCTGTTTGTCTTCAAAATGGCCGCCATGGTTACTATGGTTATGAAACTAGGCAGAGGTCCATAATTTCATCAAACTTTTATCAAAATTGTAGTCACGTTGGTGATATTAGCAGAAAACGAGCTCAAGCGGAAACAGAAGTCACTCAGTCCGATGTCGGAAGATGTGTCAAAAGAAGAAAAAACTAACACCAGAGACCATTGTATGTACCGGCATACAGGAAGTAATGCTTACAGAAAGTTTGCGGAAACGAACCAGTTCCGTCTAGAACTGATTATTAATCCAAATAATTTTAACTTTGGTAATACTGGTGTTGTCGGTTATTGAATCCCAAGCAATTAAAATAAGCTTATCGCAAAATGTGCTAACTGTTTATGGCATTTAGCCTACATAATTTTAATATTTAAGCTGAGATATGTATATTCCAGATTTCCCACACACCTTATCTCATTGACGGGGTCGTATGTGCATATATAGTTGTGATAATATTTCGTAAATCATTGATGTCCGGCTGAAATAAAGTATAGAATTATCATGAACGAGGAATTTATTTGTTCATTCCGATTTCAAATCGTATCATCTGTAGACAAGTCGTATTATGTTGTGTCTACATACGAAATCTGTGTTGAGCTGTTCTAACATTATGGTGACACTTGGTGATTTTGTAGTTTGTCTCATGTGTAAATCCAAGATGGCGCCCAGGTGGGTACCAGATAATTTTCTGCTTTTTCGCGAGGAAAAGTAGGCGAAATCTATTTCATTTCGCATGAGATTAACATTTACTAATTTATCATGCAGTTTTTGTGGAGAAATTATATAAATATAAAAAAAACACCGAAAGACCTGACCGAAAAATCGATCAAACATTCGTTTATGAAAATGACCTCACTGTGACGTCAGCAATGTGACCGTCTAGGATTTTTTTCATTTTTTGGTAGAGCTTTACCTAATTGTATAGTGTAGCAAGTTTTAGCGCCCTAGCTCAAGGGTAAGGAAAATAATTAGGGGGTGGGCATTTCGGCAGGTCCCAAACAACCCAGGCCAGATAGGGTTAAACGATATTATGGATCAGTGAACAGGACACGCTTATATCAACACCTCTCCATATGACAATGGATGCATTTAAATACAAATAAGACGACATGTGGTATATGTAATTATACAGCTGTGGCAATAAGAAAAGGGATAGATAAATCAACAAGTGACGCTTGACAACTAATAGCTTCAAATGCAACTCTTGAAATACATTCACACTTGATTATATGAGGTACATTATATACATTATATAAATGAAGGGTAATTTTGTCAAACTCCTACCTGTAACTTTTCTCTTGATTAAAGATAAAAAGTAATATAAAGATACTCACCATTGACAAATCATTTGATGGCAATCTTTAATTCAGATTCTTAATCAAATAGTCTTAGTAGTCCGATTGCATTGGAATTCGAATAGTGCACCATTTCAGATGAACTGTCATGAATCTGTGCAAATTCCAGGGAACGTCAATGTGAATGAAAAGAACATTCTTTTCCAAAAAACTGTCAACGGAAATCTTTTCGAGTTTCACAAATGTTTGCAACAACATTCTAATCAGTCGATATCCATGCTGCGTTTCCATGTCGAACGTAACTCATTAACGTACACACAAGTTTTTGTTGTGAAGAAATCAGCCCGTCGTAAATTTTTTTTTTTTTTTTTCAGAAACGCAGCTTCCAATCGCTTCCCATGTATCACGTGAACACCCCTTGCCGCAAATACAGGCTCCAACTCCTACCACTGGTGTTCCATGGACTTCAAATCTAAGGACCATGGATGATGGGTGGATTTAAGGAAAACACCAAACAAGCGACTCGGAAGTACAGTTGCATTAATTTACTATCTTGCATACTAGTCTCTAAACGCTACCCGATAACGATAAATTGATCTTCCTCTCGTATGCACCATGATGGCAGTTTGTTGAGAGATAAGATTAGATATTTGAAAAACTGTATTGCGATCTGCATTTTCAATCAACCAATGTCTTTCGCGTTCAGGGTTTACTCAATGTGATTCAACTGTTCCTTCTGCGTTTGGAATTTCCTACCAATGCACCAACCATGGTCGGGACTGCTCGCCCTTTAGTAGTTCAAATGGAACTCTGTGAGATTGCAGAAGCGGTCATTTACATGATGTATTATATAAATTAATAGAAAATAAATTAAAATTAAAGCGAATGATGCGTAGCGCTATTTGCTTTATTATGTAATGCCACTATATAGTCGGCAAAATAACAATATCACAAGTTTTCATAAATATAGCATTGATGTGACGTAATATATCTGAATATTCTGAGACGTAAATAGTCATGGCCCTTTTTCTCCGAAGTCTCTCGATGGACCCCTCTGTATTCTAAATACACGCGGTGGGAGGTAGCTATAGCTCTTTTCTGACAGTTGTCAGCGTGATAGGTGGGTTGAGATATTGCACTCAGAAGGGCTGGCATATCAAAATGATTGGGTACCTCTTTATAATATCCCTCCAGGTTATCTGAAATAAAAATTGGAAAAGGAATTGTACTTAAGTTATAACAATTGGCACTATCAACTATGTCATTAAAGCGAAATATGCGATGTAATACAAAGTTGACGTAATAGTAACGTTGATAAACAAACTTTTGGAATCATCGCTCACAAGAGTATGTGTTTGACGTTCCGGAAATGAGCTTTCCCTAAGTAGCATCCAAGTAGCGCCACCTATCATGAGGCGAATGTAGCTGCAGCGCAATCTCATTTGTAAGGGGATGTGATTGTGGTATATGTTAGCTTTCGGAGAAAAGGTCAGACGATGTGATACTGATGATGTATTGCATAGAAACCGAAATATTTGCCAAATACATTGGCGCATCGAGGAACAGACCACACCGACGAAAGTCCACAACCCCGTTTGGTGGCCATTGTTATTTTTTTATTTAGAGTGAAATGCGCACGTATTACCATCGTGTTACGGAAATTCAAGAATAATAAAAGATGGTTCCCATACCTATATCTGACAAAATGGCGTCTAATTCCCCACAAGCTTCTGATTGAGTTGTTTGTCTATCTTGTGGTCGCGAGGAGATGCTGCCGTCTGTTACAGTGTCTTGCGCTATATAATTTAACCATTCCGTGAAGTCCAAAAGAACCCCGTTCTCTTCTGGAGAAGAATCTACTAGTGTCAGCATAAAATCCAGTGGTGAAATGGACTGGTCATCTTTCCATCTCGGGGCTTTCATCTCTCGCGCGTATTTCATATCTGTCTCATATGTCTGACTACCCAACTAGAATGTAATTCTGGGATAATTAAAACTAATTAGATAGCTCGTGAGACGCTGTCCACATATAACTGGGCAAACTTGAATCGATGCCGCACAGGTTAGGAATATTCTCTTTTTCCAAAGCTCATGCAAAAGGAATACAGTGTTTTTTTCATTCTCTAGAGACTAACGTGGCTACCCAACTTGTATGCTTTCTTCAAATATTAACTGATTATATATATATAGTATATTATATAAATAAAGGAACAAGCTCGGATGAGTTCAGCTGACAACAATGCGACAGACGAATGGACACCTGTCATCAAATTTCGCTTATGCCACTACTCGTGCTAGATTTGACAGTTTGAGACGGACGTTGTTCTAGCATCACGGGGGGGGGAGGGGGAGAGTGACATAAACGTGCAATCACACGTTTTCTTACGTCTCCTGATACTCTCGCCTGTCTCACCGTGTAACAACCAAACATTTCATAGTAGGGAAAGTTACAATAAACACACGCCAGAATACATTGCATAAAATGGCATGTTTAGTAAGTAGTAAAAAGAAATCTATACAAAGTGAAATTTAAAAAAAAGATTGAAGATTTATGTAAAGGTAGACTATTGTTTCCGTCCGGAGAATACAAATTCCCCGTCACTGTAAATATACATTTTTCTGATTTGTAATTTATTACGTTGTACCTAAGTTGACGGGGATAATCAGTCATTCGTTCATAAGCCTGTAGATAACAAATTGGGCGCTAATGGCACATTCCAGGCGAAGTTGTTTGCTCAAATTAGTTTTCTCGGATAATATCTTGGTTCTGCCTTAATGCATGGGAAGGGAAGTAACTCTAAGCACACGACACGCTTGCTTAGAGTGATTCCCCTTCTTCGTGAAAGTTGCGAAAGGATAAAAAAAAGAAAAATATAACAACAGGGTTATCGGTATCGTACCATATGTTCCCGTCTTTGCGATACAAGATATTGCACGTGGAACTCTGCAAATGAACAATATTCGGTAAAATGTATCATTTCATCATCATTTTATCGTATCGGAGGCAATCTAAGGCATCTCCAAACAAACACCATGTCGCTGAAAAACAATTAAATTTCGCAACAAACCCTATGAGAGCGCACAAATGTTACAATCACATATTCCCGTATATAAGTGAGGTTGTTTTGACAAAACTCTCTTTTGGGAAACAAAATTGACACGTTCAAGTTAATCCTGTGTGCAAATTAACGAGTGACTGAGTAGCAGAACTTACTTTATAATCCATGATGCCAGCATTGCATTTTAACACCATGACATGTATATGTGGTTTCATGAATGCCTGTCTATTGATGGCTATTGAAGATACTTCCAACTTTAGGAGATTTGTAAAAATGACACCCAAAGCCTCCTGTTGTAATTGATGCCATGGTTCATTTCGTTCTCCAAATAAACTCCAGCTGCATCACTTTTTCCATTATATTTCAGAAAATTCAGGAGATTAAACCGACCTATATCCTTGATAAACATACATGTTATTGTGCTTGATCGTTGCTGGTTAGTTAGCTGTCATGGATAGTTTATTTTTCTTTCTTTTTTCCTTTCAATAATTTTTGTTTTATTGTTCAAGTCCACAAAAATACAAACGACACGATTATATAAAATTTAAACAGTGAATGCAAGACACGTACAATTCACAAGTCCCGTTCATAATTAATATTTAAATTAGTGCTTTTAAAAAGCATTTTTCACAATCTGCTGAATCTGACTCTTAAAAATATTGGATCACACACCCCATCTTTCATACCACTGTCGTATAATTGTCTTAGGAAAATCATTTTTTTCAGTTCTATAATAACACTCGAACTCCATTAAACGCACTTCAACGTTTAGCTTTCTCCCTTGACATCGCATTCGGTAAATGTGAAATTTTGCTGGTAAAAACACTAAATTCTGTAGGTCACTTGACGACAAAACTCCAAATATAATATCATGTTTCCGAAAATGCATCTGAATTTTGGTACATTCCTCAATTTTGTCTAGCAGGTTATTCCAAAAATGTTTTTCTTCCCCTACATTCTTAGAAACATGTGAACGATTAATTCTTCGTCATGGAAAGTTGATTAAGACTGAGAGCATGGATCGTACTGTTGAGTAAGCATTATATTGAGAAGGAACTATGGTTCGAGCCCCGTGTCATAAATGCGCGATCATGTTATTAAGTCACATTGATAGAAGGAAATAAGATATTTGAAACATGGTTTAAACAATATTTTATTTCAGTAATGGATCGGCGAACAGGACAAGCCTATATTAACGCCTCTCCAGATGACAAGGGGTGAATTTACATAACATGATGACGGATGGTAAATGGAACTAAAACAGTTGTGGCAATAAAGAAAGGAATTTATAAATATATAAATGAATACGCAGCTCTTGACAACAATTCCGTTAGACGGATATTTTCTCGAAAAACATTGCACTGGATTATAACTTTCAAAATCATACATACAGAGGAAATCTGAAATATCAGCGATGGCGAGAATCAAATCACCCTAAACAATTACATTTATGTTACCGACCGTCAATTAATTCTATAGAAATGAATTCAAAAGTTGTAAAAAAAATCTGATAAAAGGCGTCCTTGTTTGAGATATTTATTAAGCAATACTTCAACATTTCACGAAATCCTAATATGATAATGTATATCTTATCAAGCCCAAATATCATGTAATTAGGTAGAAATATAGCACAGAAGATGCATGGCACAGGAATGTATATAGTGGTACAGAGCTTCAGATTTCCATAGGTAGCATGGTTTAATCTTGTTCAAGGACTCCTCAAACGAAGATATCAGCACCATAAAAGTTAAAAGCACCTAGGTTACCGGTAACATTCAGTTTTGGACACCATGGTTTCATTTCCGCGAGATGTCTGTAGGAACAGTTTTGTATTGTATAATCATCGTTTCTCCAGATGTAATGAGAATGTGAATTGTCGTGCAAGTCAGTTTTCCTTCTTTTAGCGAACCTATGAATATCAGAGTCTATTGGTTCCGTTTCTGTATGGAAAGATCGTTTTCTACTCATTTCCACCCGGTTCACCGACGGCTGATTTTGTACATTGTTGTAAACATGGCAACCATGGCGGCCATCTTGGATTGCAGCCGACGACGCACGATCAGCTGCCATGACTGAACGTCTGAATGATCCCATTGGCTGTGTTTGTCTTCTGTTAGCACATGATAGGCGGGTGTGAGTCGTTCTTGATGGACAGATGTCACCCAGATGGGCGGAGTATATATGGTCATTCTTCTTGTCCCAAGATATCGCACTGGGAAGGGCTGGGAAATTCGGTGTGTCTCTAAAGGCCTTTCCGTGTTTGGCTGAAAGACAAGGAGAGAACATATATGGTACATGATAAAACTACATCTACTGTATAGCTATTATTTTAAAAAAACAACATTTTTTTATGGAATTAACTGTGGAGTCGTGGACAAAATATATCTATATGTAACACATCAAAATGTATATCCAATATATACTTCGATATATGAACGTGCACCTATGATTTAAACAATATATTCCGCAAAGGAAACTGGGATTGGCGAACAGGCAAGCCTATATTAACTCCTTTCCCAGACAAACAAATTAAATGTACAAACGGTGAGTGGAAACAAAAAACGTTGGATTAACTCTGCGAAAATTATTCATGATAATCAGAAATGAAATAAATATGTAATAATATATGAAAAACAAAAACAAATACATGAAGCAAACAATCTGATATATACAATTTTATGCTCTCAGTATTAATAATATAAATATATTTCTGCGAATTAGCAGACTATACAAGCATCAAGTTTACCCATTACTATCAAAAGTAACACACATAGGCTTCCATAAGAAAAAATATATATATAAACAAGAAACGAAGCAAACATACCTATATCTGACAAAAACGCGGCAAACTGTCCTCGAGCTTCTGACAAAGTCGGTAACATCTCTTGTGCTTGAGGGGGCATACCTCGACAACTGGACTGTTGTGTCGTGGGATCGGAGTCTTCACATGACACTTTTGCGCAGTTTGACCAGTTCAAATTATTCTGGTCATTGTCCGAACAAGAATCTTGTGATTTAGCTATCACCAACGCCGGCTGTAGAATATGTTGGTTATCGTGTAATCCGGGGAATTTCTTCTCTTCTAACGTATATTCCATCTCTGTCTCTATACTCAGAGGTTCTGAATATCGAACAGGAATTGATGAAAATGGAACAGTCAAGGTAAAAAAGTCCACTTTTTCTGCCATAGCTGAATATTCTATTAATTGTCCGTAAACTTCCTCTATCGGTCTGAAATGTTGATGGCATTGATTGAAATTGTAGTTTAAGGGCCGCTTCCCATTCGGATTTCGCGGCCCATCAACTCAATGTTTTATTCGATTCTCGCGGTACATTACGTTGTTTATTGAATATCTTTTCCAGCGCTAAATATATAAATAAATAAATATATAAATAAATATATAAATAATAATTATCAATGAGAGATTAGTAGGAGATATAAATAGAAGTAAATAAGAATCGCTATATGTACAAGTTCGTAAGTCTCTTTCTGTTTTTTTGGTTTTTTTTTGTTTTTTTTGTTAAGTTATACTGGTAATTGTGAGTTCACTGTAATCGCGTGTATGATTCCTTTGTCTTGGTACCCCATAGTACGCACAAAGCCGTCCAGAAAAAACTGGGAGAACCAGGGCGTCTTCAGGATTCTTAGAGCCGACTTCCCGCCTGACGCCCTCGGGAACAGGGGGGGTCCTTCCAGAAATCTGTGCCTGTAACAATTGCTTGGCGTGTGTATTGGGGTACAGAACGGCAGGTCTACGTTATTATTAATAATAATGTTGATGGCAGTCCAAATTCAATCCTAATATATAACCTTTGGCTATTGACTCGGTCTGACATTAATAACTTTTCAGACAATGGGGTTCTCTTTAGTAGATTAACCGTTCATCTCGCATGTGTAACTATAGTGTTAAGTGGTTAAAGCTGGTCACCTAAGCTGTAATATCTCCCTTGGTGTCCTTGGGTTATCCGAAATCTGCTTGGAACACTTTTAAGTAGGGTAGGTGACGACAAAACAATGGTACCTTTGAGGGAATGATTAACAAATTCTCACTCCACAGAAATATCAATGGATTAATCTGGAAGTGAAAATATATATCTGTGAAAGACAGCCATATAGAGTCTGTCAAATATGTTCTCCAGCACAGCGGGTCACACTATAGAAGTGGGGTTAAACCTTGTATGTCCATTATTAGATGCAATCGGAATCAGGTAGGCTACTGGGCATAAAGCAGATGCTAATGGACCGGCCTCATGTCCCCTCCACCTCTCTCGCCCCAGCAGAAAATTCTGATTAATTCTTTGTTCTTGCGTAATTAATTTGAAATAATTAATAATCGAACCAGAGGAGTTATACATGCATTATTGGGAACGTAATTAAACCGCCCGCCTGGTGGCAGCTGGCCAACCAGTAACAACAATATAAACACGATGTAGACTTAAGAAATAATGTTTTCATAGGCGTGCTAAATCGTTATTTTACGCATGGTTACCTTTCCCACACTAACCATGCGTAAAATAACGATTCAGCACGCCTATGAAAACATTATTTCTATTCTATTGCACTACTCAACTTGATTATCAACAAAGATTAAAATGAAAGATAGAAAACATATTTAAACGTTGGCAACCTTTCACCCCGTTTTTGAAAAAAACGATGCTACAGTCTCGGTTGGCATCGTGCCAATGTCAGTGGACGAGTTTATGTGGTCTCTCAAATGGGGAGTGATTTTGTCAGCTGAGTCAGCTACTGGGAAATGACGTGGATATATGCCTATTTGTGTCGCTTTGTTAACTAATTTTCCGATGGAAACAACAGGTAAACTTGACAAGGAAATTTCATCTTGTAATTTATTTGTTTGTTTTATTCGACTGTTACTTGTGAAAAGCAGACGTCCCTTTCCTCATCCGACTTGTGAAATGGAATCTCCTAATGAACACATGCACTTGACACATGTACATTTCACATAACCGTGTTAAATCTTGTAATTATTGCACTGGTTAGCTCGATGTTATTGACACAAGTGTTCTACAATACCTGAAATGAAATGGATCTAAATAGGCCGGTATCACATGGGAAGTTTTATACAGATGTTTTACAGCATATATAGTATTATCATATAACATGACTAAATTAGTTGTTCGACGACACAGATGAAACTGATCAATTTAGACCTAAAGCTTGAAAAGCATATACAGAGTAACTTACCTGCAATATGTGTGCCTTGTTTTGTTATTATTGCATGCGATCGTACTCAAGCGTTAGGCTACCTTGCATAATGGAGTCCATGACATTATCCCCCAGCGACATTTTCCCCACCGACATTTTCCCCCACGACATTTTCCCCAGGCGACATGTCGCTGGGAAAAATGTCCCTGGGGGATAATGTCGGTACCCCATTATAATGTACTAATAGCATTTCTTTAATATTCCTACGAAGTAGGCTACAGATCGCAAATTGTCCGGTAATGAGTGAGTCCATCCGAATCCTTTCGTCGGCAAAATAAGGAGAACCGTTGACATTAGAACCTTGATTTTTGGCATGAACGTGCATTAGGGCATTGTTACCAGCAAGTTCTGATCTGAAATAATTCTGATTTAAATTAGATTGATAATTAACACTTCAGTATATTGTTATAGATATGTGAACTGTAGCCTTTAACGTGTATCCTATTTCACATTGGCCACATCAGCTTCAAATTCAGGTCAAATTACACACAGCTAAAAATACCCTGTCCCACTGTATGTCTTTGTACCGGTTATGCTCAGGAGAATGACATAGAATCATTATTATCTTGTGCAGAGAAGGTGTTGGTCTTGAGTTGAATTACCGTAAACTACATAAATGCTACCTTTCTACCATAGTACTATATATAAAAAATTGTTGTATTGTTGGGAAAATAATGCGATTCAAAAAGTTGTTTTGATCCTGGGCAAGGGCACTGAAAACCATTAAAGATATGTAAATGTATTTTCACACGTAAAGCTTGAAATCTACTGAACCTATATTATTCAATCTGTTTCCTTTAATTAAAAAATTGTAAAATTAAATGGGCGATCGTTATTTATTTTGGAATGAAGGCGCATTAGGAGACTGTTACCAACAAGTTCTGAGCTGACCTGCTTTTGATGAAAATTTCTGGTGATTTTTGATGAAAATCACTGGCGATTACTGGGCGGTGCCCATCTTAATATAGGCAGGATTTCAACTGGGGGTGGGGATTTCCAAGAGTTCAGTTCGCGTTCGAGTCCTAATGCCTACTGTACTTCGTAGGTCCTGTGACGTTAGTCACACTGCTCATGTTATTCAACGTGTGTATAAATAATTTTTTGTGGAATTGGTATTCAATACGAGAAAGGGTTTGCCATTTATTATGGCTGATGACTAGTATATTTCCCGCGAAAGATGAGATCAGGTTCTCGTGATAGACGAATGATTTCGCCATTTGTTTAATAAGCTTAACCCCACCTTACCTGGGCGGCGGATGTCTTATCGCTAAATCGTTATTTTAGCCAACTTTCTGTCCTATATCCGGAACAACAATACATTAAGAGCTGACGCTCCGCGACTTTATAATTTATCATATTGGGCTCATTTTTAGTCTATTTGCATACCTGCAAATTCCTGCTTTTCTGCTAGGAAAAGTGGGCATTTTACTTCACATCAGAATATAATTTACTAATTTACCACGCAGTTGACGCCATCAAAGCCTCTCACAAAGGAGTTTGGTTCTAATGGGATCTTATCAAATAGGTAGCATCACCTGACAATCATTGGACACTGACAGTTATTGAACACTTGGATGAAAAAAGATGTTTAAACAAAGATTTTTCCAAATTTATGCTATGTGGTGAAAAACTTATTAGACAGTGCCAAACAAAACTTCATTTTCTGTGTTCACTTTTGTGTGTACATTTTATGCACGCTCAGTTTTCGCACATGGCTGATACAGTGCAGACAAACAGAGGTTTAATAATAATCATTCTTCAGAGCTACATCTATCAAGATTTTCACTTGGGCGCATCGACATTGTGAATTCATAATACGGCTCAATTCAATGGACCCGTCCAGTCTCTGTGGGCCACATATACCTGCTTTATTGGCAGGTGAGGTGGTTATGACGTTACCATCATTGTCATATCGGTAACCATATATAAGGGCAAATCATACAAATAAACCTCCAATAATTTTTCGTTGATACATAACATATAAACTTTTAATTCTCTGAAAACTATATAGCCAGGTTAATTTCGCCGTAATTTAACTCTGAACAACTTTGCATATGAATAAATATCTTTGAGCCATTTTACCTGTAAATGGATTTTAATAATGAGTAAACCTCCTCCTTTTAAACGGGATTCTTCTCTTCGAAGTTATTTTCTCATGCTTTGTTTGCTAGAGAACAATCTACCAACAACATTTCCTCAGATCGGCCCTAATACACAGCCTACATGGTACCAGAAATTCATAAAAAATATGAACTTCTGATGATGGCACATAACTAAGAGAGTAAAGAAAGCAATGTTTTACAACGAGATTTATAGAATTTGCTCGAAAACTTCACCTCTGTCACATATTGCTTTGACGTTCTCTTTAAAGTTATTCTCCTGTATTTCTAGCTCGTAAAAATAAATCACGAATATACGGTTGTCTTCAGATTTATTCCAAAGCACCGCCTATGCGATATCTAAATGGTCGAATAAAGAGCACAGATCACAACGGTTATATTGATGCTGCTAAAAAAGTTTATTCACATCAGTGGCATAGCAGGACATCAAGCTTGGTCAACTCAATCACAAATTATGGGTATAACATGACTGTACATAATACAAAACTAGGACCAATTTACATGTTAAACATAAATGATCAACGGAATCGGATTGCGTTAAGGCTTAGTTAAACGCAGCATGCAATGATGGTGGAAAACGATTTCGATGTTCTAACAAGAAGCGGCCAACATTTTTACTGCATAATGCAGCGCAAGAATACATATGTTCGTAAATCGCTAAGTATCGGCAACTCCAGGAAATGTCTTTGCCTGATTGCCGTGTTGTTGTTGATGTGGTAATGCTTTAGTTACTCAGTCAATGGATAGTATTTCATGATGATGAACCATGATGTTCTCTATGAAAATATAAATCTACATATTTAATTGTTGACAGTTCCTGCCAATCGCTATCGGGGTTTCCTGATTGGAGCAACGGAAGAAGGCAACGAGGGAGACTGGCGATGGTTGGATGGAAAAATGATACCGAATGGAAAGCCTTGGTGGTGTCCGGGTGAGCCGAATGGCAATGGAATTGAGAACTACGCAATCATCAACTTTCGGATCGACCAGCCTGAATGTATGACCGACGTTAAAAGTCATTCTGTGTTTCATTTCATTTGTGAAGTGCAGATGTAATCTTACGTCAAACTTTGATGGGTTGTCTACGTCTGGGTCATAGGTATATGTATGGTTGGAGTGCTGATCATGCAATTCACTCCAACCTGGTACAGGAAGCAGCGATGCTTCAGTTTTCCAAACGATGTTCTGATTTCTGAGATATTGATGCTTAAAGAGTGCCATTCGCATTTTATCCAAATTTGTTCAACTGAAAATACACAAAATTCCACAGAAAAAGATCTAGAAGTTTTAAAAAAAATCACTTTTATTTTGTTGAAAGTGTGTTGTACTCGGCAAACGTTTTAAAATAAACGTTTGGAAACGGAGGACGATTTTATGAAATTCTGGAGAAGTAAGCTGTTTTATAACACGTATGTGTTTAGATCAAATAAATAGTTTTCGCGCAATCAATATGAAGAAGCTGTTCAAATCTTTATGGGATGCAGATGTTAAAAACAAGCTTCATGAGTTTAAGAAAACTATAGGTTATACTCGCGTGCGTTATCAGTCAGAGGCGTTTTGATCAGGCTATAATCAGTCTTTGTAGAATCAGTCATTCACGTCTAACTCACGGACATTTATTAAAAAAGGAACCAGACCTGATATGTATTCCGTGTCATAAGAAACTAAAAGTTAATTTTATTTTGATCATGTGGACAGATTTTAAGATTTTGAGGAATTCTTTTTACCGAGCCGTCAGTTTAGATTTCCGAATATCGGCTTTCTATTCATATTTGGTTAATGGGTGTTGAACAGATTTTGATATTTGCAAAAGCATACAGTTTAGAAGAAATGTACGCCGCGATTTCTAATTGGATAATTTCACTCTATAAAGGGACATATTTACAAAGATATACAGGGTCGAGAGAAAACTATGAAAAGATGACATAATATACATCGCATATTCATATTATATAGATTTGGGTAAATAATGTTTAGCGTAAACATTTCACTAACGAATGTACATCTATTATTGACGGAAATCCAACACTTATCTATGAGATGCAGCTTGTAGCTACACACTGCCTGGTATATCTCTCATCTGTTACATTCCTCTAGTTCTATCTGTGAAGCATTTCATTCCTTTAAACATCATCACCTTATTTTCCATTAAATATCCCTCCTGCAGACATTTCCTTGACTTTCCGTTTGCTTGTTAAGATATCTGGCAAGGCTTTGGTGCAAGGCCTCCCATTGAAATGGTAATATCCTGGACAAAAGGCTGTAGCAGATCCTTCGTCAACTATATTACACCAAATCGATCCAAGATATCCATAGTACTTTCGTGCTATTATTTTTCCTCAAGAGACGTGCCTGCTTGTACCACAGCTCGTGTAGAGAGGACGTTCTACATAATTATTTTTTTAAATTACTTGTTTCGGTGTTATGATCATTTGTCGGCAATATTTACTGTTCCTTATGTGCATTTAGCACTTTTTATTCTTTGATTTACAAATTTGTACGCCTAACCAGTAATGCTGTTGGCCTTTCAATCGGATCCCGCTAAGATATGTTGCGGATTATTTCTAATTTATCAGGTTTGGTAGACCCCGCTCTCTAAAATGGAGGTAAAAAGGTCATTTTTTTGCTCAACAACTTTTGATTCCTTCTAATAACCAATGCCCCAAAACTTCAGTCGCATTAATCTATATCATTGTTCAGGCCCGTAGGCTGGATTCTGAATGGGGGCAGGAGAGTCGATTACCGTGGAAGTGGAACTCGGAATGCGAGCGCCGAAGACGCGAAGTCCTGCTATGGGGTGTCCATGCTCCCCGAATTTTTTTTGAAAATTTAGCCGTGAAATTACACGTTCTGGCACATTTTCACAGGATATTTCTGACTTTTGAGAAAATAGATTTTCATTGATGTTAAAGCATGAAACGAGTTTCTGAATTGGAACATATATTCCTGGGAGTTTTTAAATCTCAATTTAGTAAAATGGTACCTTCCTGTGCATTTTGATGGAATACTTTTACTTCAAAGAACTTTGGTAGAGCGGTGAAAATAAAAATGCTTGGGGATCCGGGGGTATGCTCCACGGAAATTTTTTAAACGATCTAGACGTGAAATGGCTCGTTCTGGCGCATTTTGGGATCATATTTCTATGATTGATGTGAAAGCATGAACATATTTTTTTGAAGTGGGAATTATATTTCGTTATCCCCGGGATTGTTTAAATTTAAATTTAGTAAAATGGTGCGTTCGGTTGCATAATGACAGAATGGTCACTTCCAAGGACTATGTAGAGTTGTGTATAAATGTATAGAAATTTACTTTAAGTGGAGCTAATTTTCTCGTGGAATATTAAATCCTACATCTAATCGGGACAGAGGCCTTCTGTTTCTCGAGATTATTTTCAAACTGTGTAAAATGGTGTATTTTGACAGCACCCCCAAAACCCCGACCCCCGTCTACGGGCCTGCATTTTTCGGACGGTAATGTACATCACGTTTCTCGAGCTGAGAAATCGTCGTGTCCCACTCTACAACGTGTAATATTTGTATACTGTTCAATAAGTTAATTACTTTCATAAACCAGCAGTGGACATCGTTAAACGTACGACATCCACTGTTTTGTGTCTTACTGTTTCGTTCCCGTCTATGCGTATACTACTTTTTTACCCACAGATATCTGCTATATTATGGTAAATATGCATCAACTTATCCTAGTATTTCAAGAAGGGGCTATTATGCTTACATGAAATGATTCTTTTGGCAAGGCTAGGTTGAATATATGCTATGCACCTCCAGTTAAAATTATTCCGGATAGCTTTAGCAGGCATGGAAAAGTACGAACCAGAAATTTACACCAGGAACCACACTGCAAGTCACGCGTCTCTGCGCGCAGGAAATTATTTGGGTAAAATTTATCTCGGAAAACCGGGTGTATGAATCCAAACAACTCAGTGTTTTCATCAAGCAGTGGTATATTGAAGTCCAGTGCATTGGCATGTAAAGAGCACATCATCACTCTCGAAATTTCCGCCAGTTAGAATAGAGTAAAACCTCGCATGATCACGATTATATCAAATCAACAACTCAGCAATTGAAATTCAGAAATATGGTGCATGGAAATGAGAGAATTCTGTACATTGAGGTGAAACCAAGAAACTAATAGTATATTAATAGTACTTGATCGGCTGATTAAAATCTGATAATCTAAAATTGTTCCAAGATGACAAGCAATTCTAAGATGGCCGCCAATGCAATGGCGAAATCAACCCTAAATTACTAAATTAACTTCCAGTTTGCTGGATTTCAACGTTGTACTAGTTGACCTACTGATTGATATAAAACTGCGATCTGATCCAGTTTATTTAAAATGTCCTCCGTATCCAAGATGGCATGTCGAATCAAGTGTGAATAGCCCTTAATTTGCTAGATTCCAAGTTATAGTACAAACGTTGACATAGTTACTGTATTTGGCTTTATAGTATATATCAACATAAAATATGTGTACTCGTGAATATATTCAAGCATGGTCGCCAATGTAATAGCAATATTAACCAATATAACTGACTAAACTTGACAGTGAGAACACCAACTTTACCTTGTTTATACATATAGTACTTTAATTACTAACTATTGCGAAATGTGTAGCTGTAGCCTTGGCTGTGTTCTGGAATAACCACCATTTTGCCGCAGACGTATACTATCGAAAATCCGTTCGCATCAGCAAATCACCTCCCAAATCGGTAAACTCGAAGTTCAAGCATCAGAAAAATGGCCATACTACTTGACCTGGTAATTAGTATGTCTGCCTGATTGAGGAACGGTTTCCTCGATAATAGAGAAAACATGTGTTACACATTATGAGTCAATCATACGTCCGGCGGTTCATTTTAACTGTTCGATTTTTCAACATTGGGAAAGGCGTCCTCGAAACAGTCGGCGGTGAAAACATTGAACACTTCTGATACGCGAATCTGTTGAGAGTTGGCTTAGCCACTAAACTTAACTTCAGAACCCATATTTCAAATTTATGCAAGAGAGCTAGTTGCCAACTGAATGCTGTACACTATCTATCGCCAAACTTAGACGAGGCTTCTAGACTATGTGCATATAACACGTTCATCTTATCTCGATTTAATTACTTTCCAATTGTATGGCATTTTTATGGGAAGGTACATTCCCCAAAACTTGTAAACGTACATTATAGAGCTTCGATATTCGTTCAACAGGAATTTAGTAGTACATACAATGATCTTTTAGCTAGAACTGATGTTATCAGTCTTAAACTGAACAGACTTAGATGTATAGCCCGAGAGGTATTCAAACCTTTAAATGGCACTCCCCCAATGTATTTATCTGATATTTTTGAATTTCACAACATTAAGAACCTAAACACATTGTTGTTTTACCAGAAGGTATTAGATAATATGTATATCCATATGTACGGAACCTACTTCCTAAGAATTTCAGATCAGAGACTGATTTTAAATAAATAAAAAAAAATACTGCATGCATGGAATAGACCAAATTGTGGGTGCAAATGTTTTATATATTTTATAATATTGATATCTTTATGCAGTTTCATTTCATGTCAATTGTTTAATATTCTATTATATTTAGTTTTATGGTCAGAACTAACGTTTTTCTGTATGAAACACTGGCTGTAAATGAAGATTGAAATGAAATGAAGAAGGAGTTGTAAATGCTAGGAGCTGAAATGTCGATATGAAGGCTCACCAGTCCGGACTAGACTACTAGAATAGTTATTTGAGTGATCAGATCGAGGAAAATTAGGACCTACATAATACGCTGACTGGCTAGTTCATGGTAAAAGCATGGCGGTTGATAATGCATGTCCACCACATTGCCGGAGATCTCCTCTAACAAAAGTCAAGACTAAACTCTTTGAGAATTTGCAGGAAGCCTTAAATGTATACTCGTCTGTGAATTACATTTGACTGCGTTAATCTGCTCTGGTTTTGACTTCTTGTTTCCCATAATATCTATACAGGCCTATGTGATATGTGGAGAATACCAATATTTCCCCAATTTGAAACATTTTTTGAAGTTGAATATAAACATACTTGTTACACGGGCAAAGGGTTAGAGTCGCGCTGACCAGGTATTTCATGGTACAAACGTAAACGACCACGTTATGCATGGCCGAATACGCATCTTGACCATGGTGAAAAGAGATGTGCAATCATGCAAAACATGGTAGGTCACGTCTGTTCCATTTACTGTATGGTCAAAGCGACCAGTTTTTTTTTCTGACTGTATAAGTATGGAAATGAGCGCCAAAATCTCATTACGCTGGAGTAAGTATTCTTGACAAAATGAATATACTGGAAAGCTTATGCCAGAATGCATCTTTTATGTAGATTGGCAATGGCATTCGCTTACTCAGAAGTGACTGTAGCCAGAGACGTACTGTCTCGAACGCACCGGCCACAGTCTCGAAACCATGAAAGTCTCAGCCTGTTATAAACACTTTCAAGGGCAATTTTTATTTGAAATCCTTAAATTTCTATATGTTTTCCAAACAGGTTTTAAATTTTATGTCTTGTAAAAAGGTAATCTTAGATATATACAATTATGTTATTGTTGAATATTGTTATCGTCTTCGACACCGAAGAAAAGAGGTCCATAGCCTATCGGATTCATCGAGGTTTCATAAATAAAGTGCATTATTATTATTATTGTCTATGAAATGGGTATGAGCGAAGTTTATTTTGATTGGTCGGTGCGTAGACCAAGGAACTGGTTCATCTGTACGCACCGTCACTCCAGCTTTCTCATATAATCAGATAAATCCGACATATAGTCTTATCCAGAAAAAGGATTTATCTTCCTTGCACCGCTAGGGGCGCAATGGTGGAAGGATCTTCCGATAGGTACCAAAGGTCCTAGCAACTTGTTTATGTAGTTAACTATTCAATTATTCTAGAATATTATATTTAAAATGTATACAAGAACCAGCAATTATATGTAAGAGCTGTAGATAGGTATTCCCCGGAATAAACTAGTTTTTCAAGCAAATAGTTTGAGAAAAGTTTCTCAAACCACACTAGTAAATAATTGCAGGGGCCTTTGGTAAAAGTGAAACAGAGGTCATTACCTACCAATAGCACATTTTTATGCCTCCGACCTTGAAGAGCGGCTGTGATTCAGGTGGAGATAATAGGCTTTCCGAATAGAGCTATATCTAAGATACGGTACATTGAACCCTGGAAGTGACTATGTACATTCATCTGAGTAAAAGAATCCTTGTCTTGGATGATATCTGAATACCGTTGAACGCCTCACTCTTGCAAAACTAGTTTTCATCAATAACTTAGACACCATGTTAAAATCATGTTAAAATCTATGGATGTCAGTGTGACAGCCCGTTCATCCCTGTTATTATGAAAAAAAAAAACGAATGAACAGATTTGCTTCGTGGTGAAAAGTGTTAATGGGGTTAAGATTCCATATTATATGAATATGAACATGTGAAAAATAACATAGAATCGACATTGGCATTGTTCTTTAAGAAGCCTTTTCCTATGTCCATTGAGTCCATTATACAATCAGGCATTATGATGAACTAATCGTCCTTATGCTCACCCCTAATTACAAAGGACGACGCTTAATAAATCATTCAAATATAATTTAAATGACCCTTGTGTAACCTATGGAGCTTAGTAAATCTAATTGCTGAGCTATTTTGAAAATTGCAACCATATAACGCCTGCAAGTGGCGGTGCATTATGCCCGGACCTTTTTCTCACCAAAGTTTATACCCTATCTCCGAAATGACCAAACATTCAGAGCTGAAACCTCACATTATTTTGATATAATTAACTACCCATTTCTGGATAGCAATATTCCGGAAGGACCTGCATTCTGCGTTTGCATATCCCGCCTGGTAGCATTTGCTCGATCATGTACAGACTTTGACTATATTAACACCACAGAATATTACAGCAGAAACTTATCAACCAGGGCTGTGCTATCAAGTGCCTGCATTCAAATTTTCGCAAATTCTGTAATAGATATCGCACATCGTCGACGGGAAAATACGATCACAACGTGCAAGATCTCTGGTGCTACGTTTCATAATTTGTGTTTATATCGACATAATATATAAGACGACGACGTCCTGAGATTAAAGAGCAACCAATTCACTCTGCAGGAAAGCCTAAATGGGTACGTCACATTCAGACTAGAATATGGTGGATTCTAAGACGTAGCCTTGGTATCTCAGTCGCGCTTTTATTGCAGATTTCCATGTGGAAACTATGAAGTAACCACACGACCCTTAATTCCACTTAATTCGTGGTGTTGAAATGAACAGACACTATCAATGCGTGATTGAAAAAGACCATCTGGAAACGATTTGGGAAATTATTTGGATTACAAGCGTCTAGTCCGTCATTCATAATTCAGCCGTCGTCCATTAGAGAATATCCGCGTCCATAATCCAAATACCTATTCCATATTCCAACAGTATTAGCACCAAATTCAAAACGACAATCATAGTATACATAAACATAGGCTTGTTTCCTGCAAGAGAGAAGCGGTCAACAGTTTTCAATGATGCCGGCAAGACATCATGATGTTCCAAAAATATCAAATCCGTATCGCTGATCAGTATTCATCATCCATAATATTCGTTGTGAAGTCGTCATCTAAACAACGCAGATACAGATATATGATCAGTGATTACGATTTTATGTATAGAACATCATCATGGCTTGCTGACATCACCGAAAATTGTTAACCGCTTTTCTTTTGTGGGAAACCATCTTTATTTTATTTAATACACATTTGGAATTGGTGCTGTCACACGAAATGTGTCTTTCGATTACTGACGCCGGAATTCTTTTTTGGACGACGGTTGAGTATTGAATGCGGGATCCTCGTCTTTCTGGAGTTCCCTGGTAATATCTTGTTATGCTGTTAATTTGTTGTGCCCGGTAAATATATATATATCCCAGTGGCGCCATATGCTATAATTACCCGTTGTGCCCGAACAGCATATTTGCTAGGACCCATGCCGTTTTTATCCCCAACCGAACCGAGGTCGAGAATATAAAATCGCTGTGTGTCATTTTTTCTGTTAACACGATAATTAGGAAACTATTGATTCAATTCACTCCAAATTATAATGAAGGTATTATGGGGAATAGCTCTAAGCTTATTAATTTTGAGATCGATAGGTCAAAGGTCAAGGTCACTCGGGCTAGAAATTCTGCATAAAAAAAAACAAACAAAGAGGGCAACAGAATGTGCCCAACAGGTGCTTCGTCGAAAGACATTACCTGGTAAGCGTCTTCCAGTTGTCTGTTGATAAATTGATCTTACTTATATTTCAGTAGATCCTGGAGTACGCCTTGTCCTCTGCCACATGTTGAAAAACTTATCTGTTGAAAGTCGACACATGTTTCTGACATGCTGCTACGATCTTCTGCTTTCATTTGGTCCTGTGTGTATGTTTGGAGGTGCCGCTATGTCATATAAATTGCTCAAACGATATTTCAAACTACCGCAACTTGTAGTTCGAAGTAATAAATGATCCTTAATTAGTAGTTCCAGGAATCAAAGAAATTGTGAGCCGGAGAAACCACAAAAGAGTTAGCACTTCCTCCATGAAGTTCAACGCAGACGAGACCACCACTGTGTTGTGCGTTATTGGAAGTTCATATAAAGGTGTGCTTACACGGGGATTGGTTTTGAGATGGAAATGAATTTAATAAGTCTACAATATGGAATTGAACTTCAGACAAGATACGAAGAATTAGTTTTACATCACTCTGCCTGTTCCCCTATCTACCCTAGTTTATGTAAGATAGAGATGTCGATTTCATTTTTCTCCCCCTTGCTCCTTGTTGACGATATTGCTGGAAACGGCTGAACTTCACAAGATCCAACCATTCAGTGAGTATTGTGGGCTCCATCTTTTCTCGATTAAGCCAGTCACTCCTCACAACACTCGAACAATTCATGACTATATTCAGGTCGGCATTCAGGTTTATATTCCTCGGCTCTCTATATTTAAGTCTATAAAGGAATGCGTGTTCACTATGTCAAGATTACCAATCACAAAATGTTTACAAGTCAAACTTATGGCGGCACTGGAATAGCGCAATGATTCAGCTACTATATATTTAATGTATTCATTTGAAATACAAGGCAGATCTATGAACCTGAAATAGTTTGACACAGCGTTGCATACAAATTGGGCATTCGGGATCCAAGGAATAATGATAATTGTTAGTGTTTTATCTAAGAATTTAAGTTTGAAGAATAGTAGACAAGAGCCATAAAACCGTATAAGATCGTACCAGGTGTCTGTGACCGGATGTTCGGTTATTTATTGGGAAATGGCATAAGCGGAACATTCACAAACCGCCGAATACGATGATTTTGACCTCGGTTCACAAGAGTATTCATACATCATGGCGTCGCCTATGCAAATCGTACTCTGTACATGAAATAGTTATCATGACGTTTTATGAGGAAACATGAGCCATTTAAAACGTGATAGGTTCAAAATATCACGAATAAGTGGTGCTCAATTCGCGGATTATGTGTTGAGTAACACGCTGCAAAAAAGATAATTCATGTTGAATCAACTGCTGATTCTTCACAAGGTCAAAAGTAGATGCTTGTGCTGGCTGTGCTGGATAATCCCTATATTATTTGTGGTGTGAAGGATATATATCCCCCTTCACTGGATTGGAAGGAAACTACTGGCTACCAGTGTTATAATTGTCATTGTGAGGTATAGTCCTCTACGAATGATAGTTCGCTTACAATCTATTAACTCAATCCATCAGGCAGGTAAACTTCACCTTTATTGCGGTAAGAGTCCACATATACATGTGCAGAGTTCAAGGTAGATCACCATCAACTACAAAGTTGAAACAGGGGAAGAAGTGGAAATCTGTCGAAAAATTTATCGCCACCAATCAAGATAAATTCAAACATTCAAACGCAGATGGCAATCTTCGGAACCACTGTACCGATTCTGTCGATATTAGGCTTATGTTACCAGTCAAGCATGCCCGTTCAGATTTGATGATGACAAGTTGATCCTGATATCAAAATGACCGCATCTGGTCAAAATAGATCAAATTGAAATTAAGCGATTTTGACCGGAAAAGGTACAATCTATTAATCCAGCTAAAATTGCTTTCCTAACACTCCCGAATTATTCTCTCTTACGGAAAGCTCTGATAGTCGAACCTCCTTTCCTGAGATTGCCAAATAACGAAAACAGGACGTCGTAGTCAAATCTTAACTACCCCACTATCAACAGGGAAAACAAAAAATTACAGTCAAAATTTCAAGTTGAAAATGTTTATATACCACAGTGAAAGCAAAACAATGGTTGCAACTTCTGTAACAGGCTTTTCATCATATATCACAGTAAAGACAACACAGTGGTTACAATAAGAGGCTTATTTTCATATACCACAGTAAAGAGAACACAGTGGTTACAACTTCTGTAACAGGTTTATCATCATATACCACGATAAAGGTAACACAGTGGTCACAACTTTTGTAACAGGCATTTCATCTTATATCACAGTAAAGACAACACAGTGATTACAACTACTGTAAGATGATTATCATCATATACCACGATAAAGGTAGCACAGTGGTCACAACTTTTGTAACAGGCTTTTCATCTTATATCACAGTAAAGACAACACAGTGATTACAACTTCTGTAAGATCATTATCATCATATACCACGATAAAGGTAACACAGTGGTCACAACTTTTGTAACAGGCTTTTCGTCATATATCACAGTAAAGACAACACAGTGATTACAACTCCTGTAACGTGATTATCATCATATACCACGATAAAGGCAACACAGTGGTTACAAGTTTTGTAAAAGGTATAATTTATCATCATATACTACAGTAAAGACAACAGAGTGGTTAGAACTTCTGTAAATACGAGCATGAATGCAATGCTAAATCGCGAATGACCAGCACACACGTTTACCGTCTTAAATAGCCCGATACCCCGCGTACTCACAAGCTGAACACTATTCCCTGTTGGTACAACTATAACAACACGCGCAGAACTGAATGTACCCTAAAACACAGGCGGTCCGACGAAGGTAACTCACTCGAGCTTTTGTATCGTCAATAAATATATTAAAAGATTTATCATCATATACCACAGTAAACACAACAATATTTCAGCTATAACGCGACGAACCAACTAAGCACCACCCAGCCAAGTTGCGTTCCTGCTACCTCCAAGAAGAAATCTGTGAAGCAGCATGGAACCAGGCACTCTCCATCCACCCTATAAAACACTGAGGCCAGCACACAATACACCAACAGGACGCTTACATGGTACAATATAGACAAGTGATATTACAGTGCTAGACATCACATTATCGAGTTCCTGTTGCTTCTCAGCAAAATGCATTGAAGAAACAGGAACCCGTGACCACCCAACCACTCGTCACAGTGGCCACAGTGGTTAACACTTCTGTAAAAGATTTATGATCATATACCATAGTAAAGACAACACAGTGGTTACAACTTCTGTAACAGTATTATCACGATATACCACGATAAAGGTAACACAGTGGTAACAGCGTCTGAAAAAGGTAAAATTTATCATCATATACTCCAGTAAACACAACACAGTGGTTACAACCTCTGTAACAGGTTTATCCTCATATACCATAGTAATGACAACACAGTGATTACAACTTCTGTAACAGGCTTATTATGAGATACCACAGTAAAGACAACACCGTGATCAACTCTCTGGAGCACAATAATAAAGGGTACAGCTTCATTAAAATACTACGATTCACTCTTCGATAAACCAACTAAGTTTCAACTTTAGGTAGTTCAATCTGTAGTTAAACACATAGTCTATTGTGAATATCTCCACTGACCAATCAACTCACTTGAGATACTTGATATCATCCAATACCGTAACAAAGACAACACAATGGTTACAACATTGTAACCATTGTGTTGTTCAAAGCGTGACTGAGATACATCTTTTTTTTAGATGACGACTCTATAACGAATATTATGGATTAAGAATACTGATCAGCGATGCGGATTTGATATTTTTGGAACATCATGATGTCTTGCCGGCATCATTGAAAACTGTTGACCGCTTCTCTCTTGCAGGAAACAAGCCTATGTTTATGTATACTATGATTGTCTTTTGAATTTGGTGCTAATACTGTTATGTGGAAAATGGAATAGGTCTTTGGATTATGGACGCGGATATTCTCTAATGGACGACGGCTGGATTATGAATGACGGACTAGACGCTTGTAATTTTAACCTGTGTATGCCTGGATTCTGCTGGTGGACAAGTTGTCCCCGAGGCCGGGCCCCTGCACACCCAACACTCATAATGAACACAACTATAAGAAAAAATATGAAGACAGACCCGAGGAACCTTAGTGCAGGTTTCTCGGCCGAGTCTCTAATAGTTCGAAATGCACTAAGACCTTTTTCAATCCAAATGACAGATATATTTTTGACAGCAAAGCAAGGCCACGACATCAAACCTTGTAATATTGCGCTTGATGATTGTTTAGCACCGAATTCTACATGTAATAATTTCAAAATTTCTAAGTGTGGACATCGTGGATGTCTCACGTGTCCACTCTTTAATACTTCAGCTTCATTTAGTTCCGCGTTAACTGGTAACTCATATTCTGTTAACTCGTATGTTGATCTTAGTTGTTCTACTACAAACTGTATTTATTTAGTTTCCTGTAAGAAGTGTGGTCAACAGTATGTTGGCAAGACCACCCAAAGACTCCATCTTAGGGTGAACGGTCACAGAAAATCCGTTAGGAAAAAGCAATTGCTTATAGGTAGGCATTTTTCTGGACCCGACCACGGCTGGGATAACTTTAGTATTCAGATCATAGACGTCGTCTATCCATCTACTAAGGATTCCCCTTTTGGATTTGAGAGAAAAATCCGAGAGCGGGAATTATTCTGGATGCTAGAACTTGGGTCAGTGTTTCCGTTTGGTTTAAATGATAATGTCAGTGGGTTCGGAAATGCTACAACCCGCCGTTCAAATAGATCCAACATTACCCAACTATTTAAACACCATCAACGGAGACATCGCAGCCATGGTTGGCGAAAGTTTAATAGTTCGATGATTCACGATCATATCACTTTAAATTACTTAGTGGTTTAACTAACACACCCAATAGTATACATAGCTTACGTACAGTTCTGTATGCGTTACCTCTGAGAGCTTTAGATCAAATAGCCAGAGATATACAACAATCTGCGTCTTCAGGAAATATAATACCATCAAAAATCATTAAAGTATGTCAAGATATAGCGTATTTTCAGTTGTATCGTCCAGTGAACATAATCGAAACCTCTCAAGATCGGCTTTTCTTGAAACTCAACTACTTAGATAAAGGACTGGACATCATTAGTTTACCTCGAATCCTGAATGATCCAGAGGTACGCAACGCTGTACCAAACTATTTTAAGTTCACAGAACCTCCTTGCATTTCATATAAGTACACTAAATCTATAGCCACCAAATATTCAATTATTCCAATGCTGTCAAGGAGTTTGACTGGAACTTATACACGTCAGGAGGCTATAGTTGTGATTGTGAATTGTCGAACTTTATCTATACACCATACAAACATATTGTGACTGGTGACCTTGATGTGGTGAGTGATAAGGATCTGAAATTGCCTCTGATGAAAGGACCTAACTATAGAGAGCCAAGAAGAATAAATCTGCAGGCCGACCAGAAGATAGTCCTGTCTGCATTGGAACAGTACGTTATTGATTGAATTCTAAGCGAGAAAAAGTTGAACCTACAGTACTTTCGCTGATTGGCTGGACCTCACCAAGAGCAAGGTCGTTGAAACAATCCGCCATATTGACGAAGTACTCTTCCCCAAGCAAAACAAGAAGTACTGAGAAACCTCAATTCATAAAGTTCTAGCAAATCTCCAGAGTAAATTCGTCATAGTCCCAGCAGACAAAGCTCGAATAATATAATATTCATATGTAAATATTACTATTACCAGGTGCTGGTTAAAGAATTGAGTGTAGACATACCTTCATCAAATACGTCTACTTACTCCCAAACTGCATTTACTCTGAAGATTTATTTAACAATCACAAAAACTTTTTCAGGGAAAGAGGTACTTGTCTTCCAACCAATCATAACGACATACCAAAAGTAGACTGGACTCCCAAAATGCATAAATTACCATACAAAGCTAGATTCATAGCTGGTTCTAGAAGCTGCACCACCAAGCTTCTTTCAACCCTATTGACGAGGCCCTTCAGGAGGTAAAAGCATTTTGGGAAAGGTATTGCGCCACTATTTCTAAGAACTCTGGCGTTGAATGTATGCGGATATTGAAAAACTCAAAATGTCTTACGGAAGAGCTTGATGCTAAAGGTCACATACCGTACAG
>JAVTVY010011917.1:0-55842 GCA_036873755.1 Hanleya hanleyi
AGTTCAGAGAATAGCAACAAAATCTATCTATAACACGGATGGGCGCAAGTGTGGGGAAAAACAATAAATGCAAATAATTTATGACAGAGAAATTGTCCATCAGAAAACGTTGGCCCAGGCCCAATGCCAAAATCAAAGTTTGCACGAATTCCCTGCATAACACACGACACTCGTGCAGAATATTTGCATCTTAATACACGGGCTTGCCATGCAAGCAGTTGGTACACTTTATTGTGCACTGGTTTGTGTTGAAGACAACCAAACCAGAAATCCCTTCCCTTCTATCGCAGGCACAAGAGCGAAACATGGTTTGTTATGGACTAACTTAGATCATTGAAACTTTTCAGTTAATGATATATATTTAATTTTGTGATATTGATTATGTAGGGTTCAGCCGTTGAACCAAAATATCCTATCGCAAAATTTTCGCCTCCCGACTTGGGTAACAGCGGGTGGATTTGCGCTCATAAAAAACAATAATACCTACCGCTTTGTACTCGTTTGGATAGAATACGTATTTGCCTACTTCCCTTGCCATTTATTTTCTCTGTCCAGCTCCTTTCATTTCCATAAAACATGTTGAAAACAACTCAGCGTCACTCAGTATTGACGAATTGGAGTGAAGCGATTTTCCCACAAAAATTGTGATGCGGAATAGTACGAGTATTTATTACTGACGCGTCGAATTACATGTCGTTGTAATTAGCGGGCTTAGCCGGTAAATTTTAGTCAATAGGTCCCGAGAAGGGATGGACGGCGATTTAACAGGGAGGCAACTGATTAAGCTGTTGCTGTGACCAGAGGAGGGCGCTGATGCTGGAGTTTCCGGCATCATGGCATGGAGAGAGAAGTGGATGGTGTCTGCGAAGTACGTGGTAAGATTCTGTCGTTTTGTTGCATTTTATGCCGATTAAAATCCAGACTTTCGTCGGAGACCTAAATTCAAATGCTTAGTCGGTTAAATTACCTTAAGCTTGGGGGTTACAGAGTGGTATGTTGCATAGATCAATTCATTATGTTACGGCTCAGTGCCGATCCGAAGACCGAGGGCACATGGCAAAGGGCTCTATTGCTAAAATGGCCTATAATAGCGAAAATGAGCAATTATAGCTAAAATGGGCATCTTGCTCTAACCTGTTGAATACACTAAAACTATATATTTTATTAATCCTTCGTCACATACAGTTGCCATTGATGATTGGAGATCATGTCAGATGATCACTTTCAGGTTTGCCATGTTTATATATGTGGTAGATTATCTGCACAACATACATGAATTTCTTCAACGTATATTCCTTTTTTCATTCCGTATTTTAGGAATGTGGTGGAGAAATGAAGAGGTGGAACATCCGTGGAGGGTTTTTCAGCCAGGTATTACTGACAGACTGATGCTACAAGCATGGCAAGTAACATTTATATGTGAATTCAAAACCTGCTGAACATGTACCGGTATGAAAATCAAAATAATCAGCCATGGATCTGCCATATAGCTTCTTTTATGATAGTTTGCTTACACGTATACATGTACATGTAACCTTTATGCATTTTAGGTAGGCCTAGTTCATATCATAGAAAATCGGATCCATCCAGTCCGAGTTCAGTAATAGTATATGTATGTTCACATTTTGAATATGATCAAAATTTTACTAGAGCAGCCATAATATCTGTATAGTTATCAGTGACTTGAATTATCACATCATGACTAATGTACATAACATTTGCCTGTATTGGACATCTCTATTTTTACATCTTTAATAGAAAAGAAAACACTAGCAGAAATCAGACGAATGATACCCAGTCAGGTGTCCTTTCAATGAGAAAAAAACACAGGATGACTCTTTTTCCTTTGGTTTTTACCCCTCGGCCATTTTGGCCTCGGGGGTATTGTCGTCGCCATGTACGTCCGTCCGTTACCGCATTTTAGGCAAAACCGCTTGAGACACAACCACCAAATTTTCAACACTTATTTATATAGTGCTAAGTCAGACGCCTATCGAAAATGGCTTCCCTCTGCCCATATTTTACAGAGTTCTGCCCCTTTACAGATTTTTTAATTTCTATTTCTGTCCTATATGCCTGAGTGTAACCAACTATATCTGCAGAACTGTGTTCAGTATAGCTACTATATTTTGGAAACTTGTTTATATTGTTGTATTCTACAAGCCAACAAAGGATTACTCGCCTCGGCTGTAGCTGAATGTACAAGTTATATCTGCAGATCTGTCTTCGGTTACCGTACAGCTTATTTGTCTTGGTTCTTATTTCACAGAGTGCTAAGTCAGACACCAATCAAAAGTGGCGCCCCTCGGCCCATACTTTACAGAGTTATGCCCCTTTACAGATATATTAATTTCTATTCCTGTCCTATATCCCTGAATGTAACCAACTATATCTGCAGAACTGTTCGATATAGCTACTATATATTTTGGAAACTTGTTTATATTGTTGTATTCTACAAGCCAACAAAGGATTACTCGCCTCGACTTATGGAGTTATGCCCCTTTCAGATGTAGTAATCTTCGATTTTTTTAGTTGTAGCTGAATGTACAAGTTATATCTGCAGATCAGTCTTCGGTACAGCTTATTCGTCTTGGTTCTTATTTCACAGAGTGCTAAGTCAGACACAAATCGAAAGTGGCGCCCCTCGGCCCATACTTTACAGAGTTATGCCCCTTTACAGATATATTAATTTCTATTTCTGTCCTATATCCCTGAATGTAACCAACTATATCTGCAGAACTGTGTTCGATATAGCTGTTATATTTTGGAAACTTATTTATATTTCTGTATTCTACAAGCCAACAAAGGATTACTCGCCTCGGCTTATGGTGTTATGCCCCTTTCAGATGTAATAATCTTCGATTTTACTATATGTAGTTGAATGTACAAGTTATATCTGCAGATCCGTGTTCGGTACAGCTTATTTGTCTTGATTCTTATTTTACAGAGTGCTAAGTCAGACGCCTGTCGAAAATGGCATCGACCCATATTTTACAAAGTTATGCCCCTTTACAGATATATAATTTTTCTATTTCTATCCTATATGCCTGAATGTAACCAACTACCGGTATATCTTAATCATCCCACATAGAACTGTCTCTTCCCCAATTCACACTACACATGGGTCTCAATCACTTGGGGAAAGCCGAGGGGTTTTGATTAGATCAATCTCATGTTAGATCGAGGAGCAATCCCGTGCATCGTTTGTTCAGACTGGAGTTTGGATGGTAGCCCTATATTATCTATATACGTAAGTCTTCTAATAATTCAATCACAGGAAGTCGAACGTGAGATTGAGAATAACGGTCAAGGTCATTTGACCTGGAATTCTCCCTGCTGGGGTCACTTGCTAATAACGCCCCGCGAACAAAGTCTTTCTCTCAAAACACTGGATAACGGAGATCACACTTCCCCACCGTGCACAAACTGACAATGGACGCCATTTTTCGACACGGACTAATTAGGTAATCGGCTCTATCCGACAATAAAACAACCCCTCCCAACTCTCTGTTTATTGTTTTTATCGAGTTCGGCAATGAGTTTGATTGCCGTGAAGAGCTCATCCGTCTGCAATCAATCTACAAAAATCAACGGTCGTTTGAATTCCTTGTCTCTACCGCCATGATATTCATACGGGTCACGTGACCAGCACGCTACGAAATGGCCGCGACAAAACAGAGCGTTGATGTTTGTAGATTGATTGCAGACGGACGAGCTTGCATGGAATCTGGCCAGTGGCTCATAGTTGTGCATCGTAGAGTTTTTTCCGAGTTCCGGTATCATTTTCAAGAGTTATGGCCCTTTTTCTGAAATCTCTGTGAATGGGACTTGTCCGGGCTGGATCTTGGTTAATATTGTATGAACAAGTATGAAATTTGCATGTCAGTGCCCCACAGTTGTGCAGCGTAAAGTTTCCCCCCGTTCCGCCTATATTTTCAAGAGTTATGGCCCTTTGTTCCTGAAATCTCCGTGAATTGGGACTTGTCCGGGCTGGATCTTGGTTAATATTGTATGGACAATTATGAAATCTGCAGGGTATGTGGTCAGTGCCCTGTAGTTGTGCAGCGTGAAGTTTCTTCGCGTTTCGCATATATTTTCAAGAGTTATGGCCCTTTGTTCATCAAGTCTTTGTGAATTGGGACTTGTCCAGGCTGGATCTCGGTTAATATTGTATGGACAAGTATGGAATTTGCAGGATATGTGGTGAGTGCCCTGTAGTTGTGCAGTGTGAAGTTTCTCCGCGTTTCGCGTATATTTCAAGAGTTATGGCCCTTTTGTTCTTGAAATCTTTGTGAATTGGGACTTGTCCTGGCTGGATCTCGGTTAATATTGTATGGACAATTATGGAATTTGCATGATACATGTATGTGGTCAGTACCCCATAGTTGTGCAGCGTGAAGTTTCTCTGCTTTCGGTTATATTTTCAAGAGTTATGGCCTTTTGTTCATCAAACCTAAATGAATGGGATATATTTATTTGTCCAAAGCACATTCCAAAGTAGATCACATAGGTCCTGAAATATGAAATTGCCCCAAAAAGAGTGAATTGGATGCAAAATTCAAAGTTCACGATCGCTTCATAATTTCACCACAATATACTCCCAAGGAATGTAGGTCTCATGACCAGGTCACATTTGTGAATTTGGCGAAAGTCCCTGGTGGAATATGTACATGTATTATGCGAGGCATGCCGAAAAAAGTGACTGGAACAGAATTTTTATAATTAGCCAAATTAGGCCTCCACAGACCAATACAAAACAGAACAGTGGTGTAGCAGTGTCGGATTAAAGTGGAAGGGGGGGCATACAGTTGAGCAATCTCTGATTGCTTCCTTGCTGCGTTAAATCTGTATTTAAAAAAGCTGTTTTGAAGCCACTTCCGGTGATGGAAATAATTAGAATGTTTACTGTAGGTGTTTTCTTTCCGATCTGCTAAAACCATGACACTACACAGATCAAATAATGATAATATTTTCATCAGATTTAATTGAAAAGTAATGCAGTTTACATAAATTCTATCCTTGTAAATTCTGTCATTGTACAACAGTAAGTACATGTGCAAGCAAGTAATGCAACCTAGTGCGGTGTCTGCTGGGGGGGGGGTCTCGAAATCTAATCATGCAACATATGTTTTTCAACCTGATTTGCATATTCAATATATGACTGCCTGGTGACCATCCTGGACTTCCTTGTTATTGCTAGTTTTCATGACCTACTGAATCTCAATCTCAAAATTGATACATAGGTCTCCCGTGCGGTCTAGTTATGCAGCTTTGACCTGATTTGCATAATTAATTATTATGGCTGCCTGGTCGCCATTTTGGATTTTCTTTTCACTGCTAGTTCTCATGTTGCAGCTCTTTCTGTGGTGAAAAATATCTTAAGCCACTTTCTCCAGCTACATTCAGATGAGCTACAGTGCCACGGCACTATCTTTGGAGTACGTACTTCATGGATGGCACCTTCTGCCATCTCATTACATGGTTATGTTTATTTTACATATGCTATTTCATTACAGAGTCTGCTCTACGGGCCATATGAAACATCAGAGGATTCACTATGTATTCCTTGTTGAATTGTATTGCATTTTTGAAGGACAAATTTTACAGGGCATGCAATATCAGTATCTTGTCATTTGCAGAGCTCTATTAGAAGCCTAGGCCTGACAGCCAGAATATGATGTCAATTTTCCCATCCACTTCCTCATGAATTACCAGTATTGCATAGCCTGGCCTTATAGACCATTTCGATTTAGTTTTCACTCTGACTAACCTTAATAAAACTTTTGATTTTTACAGAATGTTGTTGAGAAGTACAGAATAAGACGAGCAAGTAACATTCCCCTTGGTGATCCCGACATCTGTTTACCCTGATAGACCAATAAGCGAAGAGAGGTGCTATAAAGATGTTATCCTGCAGGTGCCAGTTGCTCCAAGTGAAGTGAAAATGATTACTTGGACTTCAGTGAACACGGGGAAAATATTACTAAGTGAAAGGACCACTAGAAATATCAATCTCGAATCCAGTCATCCGGTCCTGTTCTCCCTACAGACTCTGGTTGCACGGTCAGCATTACAGCTTCCCATTGGATAATGCACGAACGCATAGAACATGGAACATAACGTAGACGTATCTGTGGAGATCATGCATGTGACCCGACGCCACACAGGTGACGCGTTTGAGACGTGACATCGTCTGTTTGTATTATTGCGATTAATTTTCAATTATGACATTATGTCGGTGTTGTTGTTGTTTGACATTTCGCAAAGGATCACGGGACCAAGAATCTTGGCAAATCGAACGACCGTGTTAACAGGAGACAGATGAAGTTTGTTCTTGATATGTCCTACATGTAAACTGTGGCAACAAAGCTTAAGGGTACCACTGTTTCATGTTACACCCATGTTGCGTTTGATGGACTGAATATTACACTTGTTCATGGACTGTTTTATTACCCCTCGGCCAATTTTGGCCATGGGGTATTGTCGTCGTCTTGTATGTCCGTCTGTCCGTACGTCCGTACGTGAGCGAGATAGCCGGAGAACGGTTCCACTGAAGAATTCCAAAATTTGGTATGCTTATTTACCTAGTCAAGGACCAGAAGCCTATTTAATTGGGACCTGATTGGGTGAAAACCTTGGCGGCCATCTTTAATTTTATGTGAAATGGATAATGATCCATATCTCGGAAACCATTCAACTGTTCAATATGAAAGTTGGTATACATCATCGATACATCAAGCAACTTTAAATGAATTACCAAACCGGCTTTTCTGATTAGCTGGAAATCCTGGAGGCCATCTTTAATTGATGCGAAATCGATATCTCTGTTACCATTCAGTTGTTTTATATGAAAGTTGGTATACATCATCGATACATCCAGATACTTTGAATCGGGACCTGATTGACCGAAAACCTTGGCGGCCATCTTTAATTTATGCAAAAACTTTAATGATATATATCTCTGATCTAATTTAAGTGTTCTATAACAAACTTGGTATACAGCATCAATGTGTTGGTTTGACATCTTATTCTCCAATGCACTGATATTTCAGGATCAAGGAACTGTATACCAATCTGAATGTAAATAAATATTGAACATTTTACCACTGACTTTTCTTTTGTATACACTAACATTTCCGCTTATTTTCCGCACAGGTATTTCATGTTTCCAGCCTGTTTCCGTTCTGTTTCTATTGCGGAAACCAACAGAGTGTTACAGTTTCCAACCAGTTTCAATCCTGTTTCCGGCCCACTTTCCACATGATTTCCGCTGCGGAATCTTGGCGGAAACAGCTTGGGAACTGTAACACGTCCACTATTCCGCACCTCCGGAATCCTGGGTTCCGCTCAGTTTCCGCTTGGCATGCTCCATGGTTTCCGCCCAGTTTCTGTCCAGTTTACAATTTGGAAACTTAGTCGGAAACTAGGCGGACACGGTCTGTTTCCAACCTGTTTCCGCTTATTTTCCGCACAGCTCTATTTGGATATTTCATATTTCCAGCCCGTTTCCGCGCTGTTTCCAGTGCGGAAACCAGTGTTACAGTTTCCAACCGGTTTCAATCCTGTTTCCGGCCCAGATTCCGCATAATTTCCGCTACGGAATCTTGGCGGAAACAGCTTGGAAACTGTAACACGTCCACTATTCCGCACCTCCGGAATCCTGGGTTCCGCTCAGTTTCCGCTTGGGGTGCTCCATGGTTTCCGTCCAGTTTACAATTTGGAAACTTAGTCGGAAACTAGGCGGAAACTGGTTAGAAACCTTTTAAGCACGGTCTGTTTCCAACCTGTTTCCGCTCAGTTTCTGCTTGGCATGCTCCATGGTTTCCGTGCAGTTTCCATCTTGTATCTGTCCAGTTTACAATTTGGAAACTTAGTCGGAAACTAGGCGGAAACTGGTTGGAAACCTTTTAAGCACGGTCTGTTTCCAACCTGTTTCCGCTTATTTTCCGCACAGCTCTATTTGGATATTTCATATTTCCAGCCTGTTTCCGCACTGTTTCCAGTGCGGAAACCAGCAGAGTGTTACAGTTTCCAACCGGTTTCAATCCTGTTTCCGGCCCAGATTCCGCATAATTTCCGCTGCGGAATCTTGGCGGAAACAGCTTGGAAACTGTAACACGTCCACTATTCCGCACCTCCGGAATCCTGGGTTCCGTTCAGTTTCCGCTTGGCATGCTCCATGGTTTCCGCCCAGTTTCTGTCCAGTTTACAATTTGGAAACTTAGTCGGAAAGTAGGCGGAAACTGGTTGGAAACCTTTTAAGGACGGTCTGTTTCCAACCTGTTTCCGCTTATTTTCCGCACAGCTGTATTTGGATTTTTCATATTTCCAGCCAGTTTCCGCGCTGTTTCCAGTGCGGAAACCAGCAGAGTGTTACAGTTTCCAACCGGTTTCAATCCTGTTTCCGGCCCAGATTCCGCATAATTTCCGCTGCGGAATCTTGGCGGAAACAGCTTGGAAAGTGTAACACGTTCACTATTCCGTACCTCCGGAATCCTGGGTTCCGCTCAGTTTCCGCTTGGGGTGCTCCATGGTTTCCGTGCAGTTTCCATCTTGTATCTGTCCAGTTTACAATTTGGAAACTATGCGGAAACTGAGCGGAAACTGGATGGAATCCGGTTGTTTCCACCCAGTTTCCGCCCTGTTTCCGAATTCGGAAACTGGCACATTTCACCCAGTGTATGATATGTGATCACAAAGGAATGATTTAATACAAGCTAAACAGTTATGCAAAAAAATGTTCAACCGGATTTGTGTGACAGTTCGCTATGTCGCTATTATGCTCCTTCTGTTTGATAATGATGCGGGCTAGATGTCGAAAAGGTACAGAAAAAATAGTGTCATTCTACGGGCGAGGGAATAGTTTTCATGATATTTTCACAGTATATTTTGATTATATTTGAGATCACTTCCTCGATCAAAACGAAAGCAAACCTCAATACAGGATTTTTTCACTGAGCTCTTCAATCGTATAGGCAAACATTATATTAGGGCCATCTTCAGCTTGTTTGCATAATCCTAGATGGATTGGTTTCTGTGTAAATCCGAAACAGCAGCCATGGCGTTCCCATAAAGTACGTACTTAACCCTTATCTATTTAAAGTATCTATGACTAGTTAAAAAGTCGCTAAGATATCTTTTAGAGAAATGACGTTTTGTCATGAGCATATGGCAGTCGATTATTTATTTTGCAACGAACTAACATATGATAGGATTTTGGAAGTGGTAAATTCATGGTCGTACACGTGCGTGGTGGCGAGCGGTTTGCACTTCCGGGGAGCGCAATTCCCGGTCACGTGATTTCCTGTCCAGCGTGCGCACGAAAAAACGGACTCTGAGGATGTGGGCATCGCTCAGAAACCCGGAAAAAGAAGAAACACCTATCACATGAAACACTATTTAGGGAACCAAAGCGAAGGGTGTAGATTCGATCGATCACTCACACTGTAGAGTAAGACAGGACGGACGTCAGGACCGTTGTATGATTTTTATCCGGTGACGTTACAGTGCGCATGCGCATGTGGCAGCGATGCTATTGTGGGAGTTTTGGCAGAGAGGTGTCGCCTACCTACAGCCCAATTTAGTAGTCCGCATGGATGGCATATAGAAACCTGCAGTTATTAATTAATATGAGGTCAAACCTTTGAATGGCTGGACTGGTTAAAAAATAGCACACGCATATGATAAACACCAAGATTGTTCAAATATGAAGTCCTAACTGGAAAAGGCGATTTAGGTGTCTCCTAATATGGAAGAGGCTGGAAAATTTCATCAAACCTTAGGACAAGGGCCATCTATGTGGTTTATCCAGCTCATTGAAAGCATCTCTCGGCATGTACATGTAGTGTGTCCAGTCTGTTTTTTTAGTGTGGGGGTGGAGGGTGGGGAGCTGCTCAATATATTTTGGAAGAGTCGTGAAATGGGACTTTGTATCTTGTATCTTACAAGACTTGTCTTGTCTCAACATGGCCAAAATACGATTTTTTTTAATAAACTTGAATAAAATCACTTCTATGACGAAATTATTAAAAGTGTGGCAAACTTTACCAGTTCAGATAGCTAATAATATATGCCTTGAATTTCAAGCAATTTACACCAAGCCTGTAGAAGATATGTGCTGTGAAGAATTGGGTATACTTTTCGAAAATACTACCGTTCGAAGCTGTGTAAAATATTTATTCTTGAAATAAATGCGAATCATAATAATATCCAGTTTCTCCACAAGAACAGCCTTCAGAAAATATATAATATAAAAATTAGTCAACAGCTTGTCAAGTAATTCAGCAAGAAGATAAGAGGTGTAGAGTGAGCCTCTGGCTAGGTCTCTCAGACCCTTAAGACGGTTGTGAAAGAAAAGCTTTGATTTTGTGGGAGTTATGTTTGAATTATGAACGGCTTGCCCATGTTTTTACAACTTAATTGTGTACAGCTGACACAGGGGAAGCGCATTATCATAAGAAAATTACCGAGGATTTTTTTATACTAAATACGGTATAGATTTTGTTTGTCAAGCTTGACGAAGAATTAATTGGTGCCTCTACGAACGTGCGTGTCCGTATTAAATCGGATTATTCCTCAACCTACTTTCGCTGGTATAATTAGTAGCCCAAGTCTGCAGAGTTGATTCTTCGTTGTTCGAGATTGTAGAAAAGTAGTTTGATGTCGAAATAAAACCCCTTAGTTCCAATCCGCGTAATTCGGACGTTGTGAACTGATGGCATCCAGTAAGCGCATCTCAATTCTCATCGTGATTGGAGAAGAGAGAAAAAAATGAACAGACAATTAGTAATCGCATATTTGACCTACTGATGTGTATTGATTTCCCCTAGACATTCGTGCAATTGGGGAATTGGTGATCGTGAGATGAATTGTTTTGATACGGCGATGTTATCCGATTCTTCTTTAGGGATGTCTGAGCAGCCTGAGGTACACGAACTGTCAGGGTTTGTTGGTACTTTCTAGGGTAAATTCTCTAATTCCATGTAGCATATACATATATATATATATATATATATATATGTGAGAGAGAGAGAGAGAGAGAGAGAGAGAGAGAGAGAGAGAGAGAGAGAGAGAGAAAAAAACACTACACATAATGTAGAATATGAGCTAAAACTGTATATTATACTGCTATATATAAGGGGTTTTATTACGATCTGACATACCGTGAGTATGCTCTCTGAAGAAGCTGAATAAACAGCAGAAATGCGCATTAGAGCAATGTGAGCGTGTCGGCGTTTTCTCTATTTTCAAACAATTTATCTTCACGTTTGACCCTTTTCCTGAATTTCTACTATATATATATATATATAGACATGCCCTTTAAAGAGCTTATGGTAAAGCGGAAATGCGCATCAGAGCCATGTGATTATTGGCAGTTTTTACTTTTTTTCAAACCTCTATCTTCAAAAATCACGAAGAATATTTTTCCACTGTCGCCCAAATTTCCCACACCTACCCACTTCTATATATTCTGTTTCATTTGTCAAATTAACCCTATCTGGCCTGGGCGATTTGGGGTGTACCGCAGCCTGGCGGGGGGGGGGTGGAAAGTACCCCCCTGTATATTTTCGCTATCGCTAAGGCTAGAGGGCTGAAACTTACCACACTATATCTTTGAGTCAAGCTCTACAAGAGAATGTAAAACAAATCCAAGATGGCCGCTATGATGACGTCACTGTGACGTCATTATCAAAAAGATCGTTTTTGGACGATTTTTCGGTCAAAATCTTCGAATGTTTTATTTCTGTTTTTTCTTCGCAAAAACTACATGATAAATTAGTAAATAATAATCTGATATGAAATAAAAATAAGTTTTACCCACTTTTCCGTACAGAAAAGCAAAAATTTTGAAGAAATATGACGAAAACATCACTTTCTCTGGTACCCCACATGGCCGCCATTTTGAATTTACCCATGATCCTCTACTTGTGAGGTTATGCAAATAGGCTCAAAATGTCCCCAATATGATAAGCTATACGTCACGAAGTGTCAGCTCTCCATTTTTGGCGTTCCGGAGATATCGCAGAAAGTTTGGTAAGGGGCATTTTGACTCCCTTCCCCCAGGCCGAGTAGGGTTAATGGGGGAAGGGTGAGAGGGGAACAAATCAGGGGGTGTTTTTTGGTGATGCTAAGACATATGGTTGAATAAAATGCATATCATCGCGTTGAATCAACATGCTGAATTTTTGCGTGATTTTTGCAGAAATATGCGAAAACGTCACTTTTCTGGTACCCCCACATGGCCGCCATTTTGAATTTACCCATGATCCTCTGCTCATGCAAATAGGCTCAAAATGACCCCAATATGATAATCTAAAAGTCACGGAGTTTCAGCTCTCAATTTTTTGTCGTTCCGGAGATACGAGCAAAAAAACAACAGGGGAAAGTGCCTCCCCTCCCCCCCAGGCCAGGCAGGGTTAAAGCATATTTGACTGTAAACAATCAGCCTAATGAAGTTAAAACATGGAACGGGATATTTTCCCTACTAATCCAACGATACAGGCTGCATACTCGAATGGCACAATATTTATATAAATATTATAGTAACCGCCCTATTTTTTTAATGTTAATCTGATCTTACTCGGACCAGTTATTAGTGAAAGTTTAAGGACATTCTCGCTGTTAGATATGAACGTGATCTATTCCCTTAAAGGGACGCGTTCGCATTTTTCATTGACTGTCTGCTCCGAGCCATATCGTTAGTTTCGTACTCATTACATTTCTTTTTTGTTTCATACTTTAGATCGATGAAATCAGAAATGAAAAAGTGAATTATTGGCTAAATATACACAGTAGTGCTATTGACCCAGTAAAGGTTTCCCTCGGAATATCAATGCGAATGTGTGGCTCTGTCATCGTGGAGTCAGCAGCACCGTGATCAGCACAGAACAAAAAAACGTATATAATGACCGTCAGACTTATCTCTTTCTCACAACTCATGACATATCAAGATCACGACTTACATCAATGTACATACCACGTTAGCGTATCTCTTCACAGCGCCTTTGAAGTGCAACTTCACAATAGTAATGAGCGATTTCTGTTGAAAAAGACTCAATATTTCTGCTCAAAGAAGTAAGTAATAAATCAAATATTCATCTCACTAAGGACTTCTGAAAACATGTATACATGCGAGCAAGCCCATGTCAGGTCCCGATGATCATTTCTCGGAGTTCGCCATGTTTACTTTCATAAGCGGGTTGAACTTGGTATAAACGTAAGTTGCCACAAGAGAATTTGGTGCTGAATTAAATACATTTTGAGCATGAAGATGTATATAGTATCGTTATCATAACGAAGTTGAAGTCAAGTCGAATCTACTTTGCAAAATAACTCTCAAAGTTCGATGAATACCAATGGAGTCCATTTACGGCAATATGGATCACTTTACGCTATTTTTTGGTAATCATCTTGGATTACCCAGCTTGGATTATGGACGCGGATATTCTCTACTGGACGACGGCTGCATTATGAATAACGGACTAGACGCTTGTAATTAAGTCCGCCAATGAAAAGTACGAACCACTCATTTAAGGACAAAAACTCATAAATTCGACTTGCTTGTTAGTTTGTTAACATGTTGGCAAGTTTAGATATTGGGATTGCTTAAGTGGTAAGGTTCGGTAATTACTTGGGAGAGGAAAACAGACATAGGATATGTTCTCTTCAGGTATACACCTGCCGAGTTCACGAATAGAGTGATCTATTACTAAGATAGATGGTAATTGAAGCCCAAGCACCCAATTTACAATCTTGATCTTCCCCAATTGTCGTCTTGGTGAGGATGTTTGTCCGAAAGCTGACTCTGATAAACGACGTGTGTCACCTCTTGGTCTGCATGTCTGTGCGTCTTCCTGGTGTCGTTTATTGATTATCTACACCGCCTATCGTAACACCAGAGTAATACATCATGGGTATAATTACACAAGGGACCTGGAACAAACTGCTTTCTCTTTTACATAGCATGCTTTGTATGTCTGCTGGTTCAGCGAAATTGTATTTTGGATTAATATTTGAATGTAGAGAGACATGGACAGGGTAGATACATCTTGAAATCTCGATGTACTGATGCATACTGACGCCTGGCGACGGTCGCCCACATCCGACCAGTGAGTGAGTGAGTGAGTAAGTGAGCGAGTGAGTGAACAGGATTTAACGTCGCTAGCAATATCCCAGTCATATCGCGACGAACCAACTAGGTACTACCCAGCCAATTTTCATTCCTGTTGTTTCAAAGAAGCAAATATTTGAAGCAACATGTAACTATCCACCCGCCGTCCACCATATAACACAAAGAGGACAGTACATAAGACACAAGCAGGACGCCGGTAATACATTGGTACAATAAAGTTAAGTGCAATGACAATGCTAGAACACCACATTATCAAGTTCTTGTTGCTTCTCAGGAAAATGCATTTAAGCAACAGGAACCTGTGCCCACCGGACACCCAGCAACCACCCGCCCAGATATGATGCTACAACGGAAATCCATACACCTGAACTGTTATAATGATGTTAATGTATGAATATGTATCTTTCGTGTTTGGGTTTAATCGAGAGTCCCAGATCCTACTAACCCTGGTCAGCTGTCACCCAGGACGACGTTTCGGTCAACAATCGAAAACTGCGCATTTACAGATTGTCAGCACCGACCTCAAATGAGAAAAGCTGGACGCGTGTATCCTCGCATTACAAACGACGAATACCAAGGACAACATGTACATTGATCATGTTGATTACACAAAGTGTACTCGGGTTAATCAGTCTGTAGCTAGGCTTAAAGAGACAAATTCCATACCCCCCCTCCTCTTACACCCACCTTATATTCCAGGATGGGGATTCTTTTTTTTAAGCGAGTACATCATTTTAAAATTTCCTTCAGACGTGACTAAATATTTCCACCTAAGGTACATACATGACGTTAAAATGTGAGCAATCGATGGGAGTATAGGATAATAGAACATTCGACTGCGATTAACACTTAGTGTATTGACAGGGCACTCAAAGTAACAGTCTTTATGTAACACATATTGCACAAGCGGCCGAAGAATGCTAGATCCCCTATTGGAATGGCAGTGATAATCTTGATATGGATTTGTCAGTGGGAAGACAATTTCGTGTAACAATATATAACTAGAAAGATTGTGAAAATTTGACAAACTAATTTCAATGTCAGTCGGTAACGAATGCAACACTGCCCGCTGTGGGGTTTGAATTCAGGATTTGTCAGCTCGAGACAGGCAATATTAAAAAAATCAGGAAATCCTGATGCCACACACTTACGACGTACAATATCTGATTCATTATACCGAATGTTTCTCAGATAACAAAAGAAGGATTTTGCAGACCTATGATCCACGTCCGGTAACAGCAAATATATGACATCGGCATGTTTTCTGTACGACCATGCGCGTGACTATGGGCGTATTTACATCATTTTATTTTTTCGATCTGTGCTCAAGATATTTTGCTATTCAAACTGGAATTTCCCGTAATAAATCTGCTACTCAAGGGAAACGGAATTCCCAGTTTTCGTTGACTGCGGGAACGCCAGGCGCACGCGCAATAGCAATAATGTAGAGAGGCTCCAGGCGGTCTAATCCGAAAGTTATCGCGCTATTCTAGGCACAGTGAAAATAAAACTACGGAAAAATTTCATCTAAATTTACGCTTGATAAAATATTCAAAAGTTACTTGTTCCATTGAGTGAAATGTATTGTTTTAAGAAAGTGTGTCACGAGAGATCATTACAGATTTGTAGGCAACCTCGACAGCTCCAACGAGTGCAGGAGTGCCCATACAATAACATGCATCTGCCGCACCGGTTGAGAGCACCCTCTGCTAATTTCCACCGATTAAGAGTCGCACGATGTCAACAAACAAAATTGGCTGAAGCAAAATGAAGTAAACAGTTTGTGTGATATGCAAGTTTGAATTTGGACATTTTCTACCGATTTTTGTGCCTCAAAATTTTGATTCCCCGACATAATTTGAAGTAAAAAGTAGGTAACGTGTTCACCAAATTCGTGTCAGTTATATATAAATAATCATAATTTAATGCTGAAATTTCGTCGAGTTATCAATGCTTACTGTCTCCTGAAACGAGTGTAGTTCCGCAGGTTGTCGTGAACGCAGTGCGTGTGCCGAGAGAGGGCGCTCATAATGTCGCCTATGCTCGTAGATCAATAATAACATGCGGTACCTTAAAAGGCGATGTTTCCGGCCCGGTTTGTGTATGTCTTCAGCTTTTTTAACATTCAATTGCGTACCGTACCAAATTTATTCCTGCAAAATGTTGGTGGTTTCGAAATTATTTGGACGCAAAAGATAACAGATATTCAGTGTTTCGTAAAAACTTGTTTAGTTTCATCCCTAGAAAGAAATTATTTGAATGGACATGATCTGTGTTATCATACATAGCATCAAACTTATTTCCCAAACGGGTATCAAATAATATTTTTCAACCCAGCTAGGATATTTATTTCTAATTTACCTCCTCGGTAAGATTCATTTTCGTAAAGAAAAAAAAAACATGAAAGGGATATCCTTCCCTTTCACACCGAAACCCATTGTCTTCATGCTCGATACATGTATATTTGTTTTTATGGCACCCATCGATGATCCTTAGACATGAGTACATCTGGTCATGCCCATTTTGGTTATGTTATTGCATCACTTTCGTCTTCTAGCTGCAAGTCAGTAATCAACTATCAGTATCTGGGCCTGAATGGCCATTATTTACTGTCCCCAGCTATGTGCGTCTCAATGGCATGGCGCTGTTCTTTGATTCCTGGCCAGCAGATCTATGAGTTGTTGGCCTCTGATGTTTCGACATGGTAAGCCATTTGCTTGAATTGATACGCATTTGCTGCACTAGGTCATGTCTTGCTATATTACTGTAAACCGCCCGGGCATCCGGTGACAGGATAGCTGCTGGCCAACAGAGACCGGTTAAAGTGGTTCACCTCGATAACAATAAATCTCATCGAACCGTTTGGTGTATGTGTATGGACAGCATCCTCTTAGATTTTATATTCGGTTGTGCCCAAGGACTTAAACGGAGGTGATGTACCTTTCGAAGTAATCCAAACACGGCATGTTTTACATGTATGTAGGAAGTTGTAAATGTGTGCAGGAAGTGTGCAACACCCTATGTCGGTTTTATTGCATTTCCATAAACGGATGGCATTATGCTTCCCTTGAATGTACAGGTTAGCGAAGTACACATTAGGAAGTTCGCACTATGATATATTTTGGCCATGCGACTAATACTACGCTTATAGCGTTGGACACACCGGTTCTCGTCAGATCACCGAAGTTAAGCAACGTTAAGCTCGGTTAATACTTGTATGAGTGACTGGGTGCTGTACTGGCTGAGCTGATAAGTGTCCAGGGTAATAGGAACTGTGAGCTAGAGCATGTAGGCACCGTCGCGATATGACTGAAAAAAAGTTAAAAACGACGTTAACCCTATCTGGCGTGAGCTTTTTGGGACTTGTCGTGGCCTGGGAAGGGCAATTATTTTTTTTACCCCTTGAGCTAGGGAGCTGAAACTTACCACACTATACCCTTGGGTCAAGCTCTACCAGAAAATGTAAAAAAATCCAAGATGGCCGCTTTGATGACGTCACAGTGACGTCATTTTCGGTCAGATTTTCCAAATTTTTCATTTATGCAATTTCTCCGCAAAAATAGCACGATAAATTAGTAAATATTAATGTGATGTGAAATAAAATAGTTTTTGCCCACTTTTCATCTCAGAAAAGCGGAGATTTTGAAGAAATATGACAAAAACGTCACTTTTCTGGGACCCCACATGGCCGCCATCTTGGATTTATCTATGATCCTTTCCTCGAGGGGTCATGCAGATAGGCTCAAAATGACCCTAATATAATAATGTATAAAGTCACGGAGTTTCAGCTCTCTATTTTTTGTCGTTCCGGAGATAGCGCAGAAAGTTTGGTAGTGGGGACCATTTCGCCCCCCCTCCAGGCCAGCTAGGATTAAACCCTGCTACTCACTCTCACTCACTCACTTACTACCATTACCCTGTTATCATATAATAAATATTACTTGCTCCAATATTACTTGCCCCAAGAATAAACGCGTACATTTGGGGCTCTAAGCCAGTATGGCTAGAAGCCTTATTGTGTTTATTATGATTCCAAGCCAGTGGATGGAAACTCCCAAATGTGTGGCAATCACCCGGCGTATCTAACCCCGAAAGCCCCGGTGGTCATCTTAGATTTATCCGAAAAACCTTCAAAGATCTTCTCCTCCTCAACCGCTAAATCGATCGACGCGCTACTTGGTGTAATTGGTCGATGGGTCGCGAAGTCTCTCCAAATTCCTCATTTGATGTTGATCCCTAAACAAATATGGCCGCCATCGACATTTTAAATAGCGACAATAATTATATATATGTTACCCTCGACGCCAAGGAAGAATGAATAGGGTACCAAAGTCGAAGATTGTATCGATTTCCTCGAACGAGTCCCAAAATGGCGCGTTGTGTACGAATAACTAATTTGCTGGAGTGAAAGAAAATTTCACATAGAGGTAGTTCATATGTGTAGATAAACTAGCAGTGTTCAATTTTGCTGTTGATCGATCAATTTAGTGTCCATATTGCTTTTACCTAGTTTTCAGAAAACAAACGTCCAAACTCTTCGGCGGAACAACCTAAACTATCTTGGCAATATTTGATATACCTGGTCAGGGTATTTCAATATACCTCATTTGATGTTCATCAGTCAATAAATATGGCCGCCATCGACCAGTGCAAGTAAAAAAAACGGATATATACATATTTATTCTACATGGTGATCAAGATTTGGGAATGGATCCCAATCTGCACCAGTTTGCCCAAATGGTGTTTTGGTGCGAATAAAATCGGCCAAATTGAATGACATTCCACACATAGGTAGTGCAAGATGTGTAGATTAAGGAGAAGTGTTCAGCTTTGCATTTGAAATGTCAGTCTTGAGGCCGTATTATTTTGACCTAGTTTTCAGAAAATCATTCGAAGATCTTCTCCGGATGAACTGCTAAACTGATCGACGTGATACTTGGCATACATGGTCAATGGGTCGAGATCGAGGTCCGCCTTCTGTACATGTCACTCGACACATATATGTAGGTTATTGTTTCGGTGGGAAGTTTAAGCCGAACGACGTCGGATTTTACAGGTTAATTTTCCTAGGCATTCTTGCATTAACCAGGTTTCCCCATGTTAAGGCGTTTACTCCATCAGACGTCCATGATACTCATCCATTAATATCAGATGAGTAGTTTGAGCTGATCTGTCATGACGGCTCCCGAGCTACCGTATCTAATTCCGCTTGAGCCGGTGCTAGGGGCCGTGTAGATAGTTTATATTATTCACATGAACAGTTGCAATAAAAGCACGGTTGAGATACTAAGGCTACGTCCGAGTATCCACCGTGTTTTCGGGTCTGAATGTTAGGTGTCGACGAATGCTTTTATGTAGAGTCATATGGCTGTTTTTAGTCGCCAGACGTCGTCAATTTTTCCTCACATCTAGCATATCTCTCCAATTTGCTCCGTAAACAAATGTCTGCCACCGACCAATAAAAATCGTCGGCTTTTCGAGTTACGTTTTTTAATGGCGAAAATGGATGTTTGTATGTTATTGTATATGATGACAAAGAACGAACGGGTCGGTCGCAAATTATATCGAGAAATGCACCGCTCCCCCCCCCCTCCCCCCGCAAAACGGGCTCCAAAAGGGCAACTTTAACCGACACATTTGAAACCCGATTCGTTGTCGTTCTCGACAATATCTATGTTATTATTTTTCCACTGAATTTGAGCATTCTATTTTTTCGACATCGTTGGACGGGTGATGTCAAAACTTAATATATTGATTAATGTCGATCAAAGATCTGTCAAGTCAAAGTCAAGCCTCTCTTATATGTTGCCTTACATAACAGCACTGCCCCGCGCCAAGAAATGCTAGTCAATATTCAGTATGATAGTTATGTCGATAAGGTCTCAAAAACTCTTTAGTCAGTCTGCATCAGATAGCACCGATTGTAAACTTGAGAAAGATAAGTAACCGATTTGTTTATTATCGCATTTCTCATTCTAGTCGAATTGAACATCGTTGGGTGAATACGGAGAATATGAATTGTAAGATGGCAAACTTACGTGGAATGCATTATGGATATTTTGCTTGTCAGCCATGACGGTACATAATGGAATCTTCCTTTCCAGAAAAAAAGCATGATGATCCCCATATTAATTAGGTTTCAGATTTTTATTGTTTGCCAAAAATGTTTAAAGCAGTTTCAAGGATGTGAGATTTCAACTTCTTGGCCAAAGTGGGCTTTCGCTATAGAGGCCCAGGATGAAAATTCTATATGTTCCCATATTATAGTATGGTTAAACAGATCAAACCGAATTTCTAATAATGAAAATATAAACATGGTGTTCTTAACAGTTTTCTCTTCACCTACGATGCCAAATCCCGGTAAATGCTGCTTCATCTCATTACATTCATAACTCTTGATGACGTAAATTTACAATCATTGCTCATCACTCTTCAGAGGTGATGGCCATCATTTTTAAAGGTGATCATAAAGGAACGGTGATGGGTCTAACACTTAACATTCGGGGTGATAGCCCCTTTTTCTGGCTGTGTACATATCACAAGTGGGAATCAGTTGAGTCTGCATGATGAGCATCGACAAGAAGATGATGCCTAGGTACAAGTGTTGTTGACATGTGAGACTAAATAAGTGTGCCTCGTTTTTCAAGTTATCAGGAGTTAGATCATGTATCGATTAAAACCTTTTTACTTTGAATGCATATAATTTAATCCCGACATTCCTAAGACGAAAATGAGAACCCGAGGAACATCTTCGGAGATTGTATGCTTTGAAAATCGTATTCTAACCTTCGAAGCGATTGTTCGACACCCTATAAGACATCAACGAATTGAAAAGACGATAGTACTTTGAGAAGTGGATTAAAATAAATTTAAAAAATTCATGTTTTCCGATTCAAAAAGTAAAAGCATTGATCATACTGAATGGAATTAACGCGTACCTGTGTAGACAGGTGATACGAAAATCATTGTTGATAACTCGTTTTACATGTGGAGTTAAAGCAAATTCACAAAATCAGAACTGTACCAAAGAAAAGGCATATGGACAGGGTGCAGCTGATAAACGTTCCAATTTAGTCCCCAATATCTCCAACCAAGTTGGATCAACATATTCTGTCGCGTTCCCGGAATTCAATGTTTTGATCTCAATATTATGAATTAAGTGTCCTATCGAGTGTCCTATCGAGTGGTCAAAAAGGGTGTTCATCATGCCTTTGGATTTGCATGCCTGACAGCTATAGACCTAGCAGCATGTGAGGCATCGTTAAAAACTGCTGATTGCTTCCATCTTGGAGGAAACTAGCATATTTCTATGTATACCATGTTTACATGTATATTATGTTTGTGAAATTAGGGATTTGGATTATAGACGCCGACATTCTTTAATGAACAACGGCTGAATATCGAATGATGGAGTACACACTTGTATGGCATAGCAGCAATGCCGGAATTCCACGGCGGGCCAGTACATTGATATATTATTGGGAAACAAGCGGTTAGAATTAAAGATTAAAAAACAAATTAGATCATGAAATTGATTTTAATTCTCCATCACCAGTACTGGGACAGCATTGCTACCTCGCGTTGATTTGAATGTCAGCGTCGATTCATCTTGCTCAATATTCTCTCTACACGTGTGACCATGTGACCTCAATCACTCGTTAATAGTTCTGAACCAATGACCTTGTTTGTAAACTTGAGCGTCTCATAAATGACCAGTCCGATCAACCCTATGGTGTTCTCGTCAGATCACCGAAGTTAAGCAGCGTTGGACTCGGTCAATACTTGGATGGGTGACCGGTTGCCGTACTGACTGGACTGATCAGTGTTAAGATAACCAAGATAATAGGAACTGTGGACACTCTCGTGTTCTGGCACATGTAGGCACCGTCATGATATGACCGGGAAAATATTGGAAACGACGTTAAATCCTACTCACCCACTCACTCCCTGTAATCAAAGATGAAAGTTATGCAAATGATTCAATATGCTAACACTCAGACTTAACTTTCATGAATTACATCAAATGTTACAATGCTCGCCCATAATTATTTCAATCGCTCTAGCGTAATAGCAATGATTGTGCTCGAATACGATACGTGTGGTGAGACCTTCGAGGTTACATTCGCAATTAGGATATAATTCAAAGTCACATGAACCCACAGACCAATATTTTAATTGCCTTGGACAGATTAGAATCCCATGGATCAGGAACATTTCTTATGATGATCTGTATCACAGCCATGCATTTATCGTAGCTGTTGATATGAACACCTTGACTGGGATGACTACTTAGCACCGGCTTAGTTTGTTTATTTATCTGATTTATTTTTCTTAATTTGATGCTAATGCTATTGTATGTATCAGTTCTGTGGATTATGGACGTGGAAATTTTGTTATGGACGACGGCTGAATAACGAATGAGTCAATAGATGCTTTTATTTTACGCTTACTTTAGATACAAATATGGAAGAACAAATGATGTAACAGCTCTTTCATCATATATGAGGATAACTGATGAATTGTACCACTGTCAGATGTAAGAAACGGTGCATAGTACATTGAGGAAAATGTCCAAGTTCATAACTTCAAGCGAAACTATAAACATGTATGTCGTGCTCCATTTTTCGTGTTAATTTTTTGGTTAGCGTTTACCTAAGTTCAACGATGGTTATCCCCGAACCTGGATCTGTACCAGCAGAAATGGGGTCTTCACATTCGTCTCGATGTACAGAATTTGAAACCAACACCGACTGGGAAAGAACCTTCCTTCTTCGGCTACTAACAAAATGGACAACTTGTGAAGTATTAACTAGAGCCTATAGGCTTTTTTATATATCGATGTCTGGGAATCATAGAAACGGCTGGTATTTGTCATGCCTGTGATCATCAGCATACATCTGAACTTCACCACGGTTTTTGGGAAAAACCTAAATAGTGAAGTATTTTATTTTTATCAAAATAATACCAGAAGCAAATGAACTACGGGTGTCCGAACATTTATCGGACAATTTTCGCGGTTTATTTGGAATATATAAAAAAATACTTCTTGAAATGACATGAAAACTGACATGATGATTGCTGAGCTCGTCGGCTATCTTCCGTTATGAATTCCGTCCATGACGTCACTCCCTTCTGCACGTGCGAGAGCTATTTTTAACTCGACTTTTCAGCTCAGTTCCCGCCGTGGACAGTACCAGTTATCGGACACCCATCGTGAACAAGAATTTGACGTTGAAGTACAATGTATTTTCAAGTTTTGTGCATGACAATCGTTAGTTGGAGTTCTGTCGTTTAAGATGATATGATCATTGTTCAGTTCTATACGTATTTACTTGAGAGTGAGATCGGGAAGACAAGGTGGTAGATCGAATTTCGCACCCCGCCACAACACGAGAAATTTCGAATTTTGATGAAAACAAAAATGTTAGATTTAAATTTTTCGACTTTCGTGGCTACCTATAATTCTATATTTTGCATAGCAATTAGAAATGATCTCCCCTTTGTTCTGACATATTATTGCCTTGTCATCACGAGCACAACACGTGCGCTCGAGATGCGTGTCCGATAACTGTCCTGTCCGATAACTGTTCCGACACCCGTAGAATTCTGCACGTTACAGCTCGACTCGCTGCAATGCATTGGTTACCCAGTTTCCCTTCTAATAACACTTGACAGTGTTCGCAAAAAGATTGGCAAGTTTCATGTTCGCACGATTCAAAATCGAGTGATGCATCATTGGAGATTGGGCTGATGCTGAAATTTGAATAGCAATCCTGATCCCCCATCCAGGTCTGTGTACGCCGTACTGGTACATAACAAATAGTGCTCAAACGGTTCGTTGAAAATAACAGCAACAGACGGATACATGCTTCGTCTTGTTCGTAGAAAAGTCAAGATTATAAGGGAGATAAGCTGTAGAATGATCTCTTGGTTGTCTTCGAGGGAATGAAACATGGGCGTCTCTCCAGTTTTGCTTACATCTTTGTTCAAAGGGGATGAAATATAGGACTGCTGTCTGACCTGGCTTTTATTTTGCTCGATTCTGCGCAAATATTAGAGGTCATGAATGTGACTTGCCACTCCTAAAAATTATGACCGATCTTGTATCTATGACAAACCCATATTCTGCCAAGGTACGGCCAGAGATGAGGACTAATCCTATGAAACTTACGTAATTAATCACACCCATTATCACTGTTAAAACCATAAATGTCTCTCTCTCTCTCATCTCCCACATTGTGCTCTTGCATTTCATCTACGATTTTACATGTGTGAGGATGTGGAAGGGTCTAGTAAGCAGGGGGTGATGTAGCCTAGATTTAGATATATTTAGCTGACTATACCCTATGCCACATGTATATGCCAGCGCTAACAGCATAAATGTCCTTTCAATCCATTTTTAAACCATAATGTTAATAAAATTAGTAATTGTAAACACGAATGTATAATGAGATATAAATCAAGCATTATGTTGATGGGCTGCAAAATCCGTATGAGAGGTGGCCCTTCAATTTCAATCAAAAAACAAACTTTCAGTCCTTTGAAATGCTTTGATCTGTCTGACAATAATAAACTTCATGAACAGATGAAATGCCAATAAATTGTGCTATATAAGTTTACTGCCTATAGTGCCACTCAATGAACAATATCACGAAACTACAAGATGACGCAAAATCCTCAGATGTGGCCTGGGGAATGTAGATATTGGACTCAAGTCATCAGAATTTCATATATTTAAAAAATGGCCATTTGGCTTACAAGGGATGTGAATTATAACACTGGGAATGTTACATTCATGTTCAGAAAAATAGAATTACTTTTCCCTGATTAAGAAGCAAATTTCCATTTTTGTGAAAACAAAATATTATTTTGAGATGCAAAAATGCATCTCCATGATTCGCCAACACCACCAAAATCTTGTCAGTCCAATGGGTACTAATTGTGCACCCCTGTTGGCTGACTCTGTTCTCTTATGAATATGACTATATGCAGGCGCTTTCAAAAACCGATCCATTCAAAGCCCGTTCCTTCTCATTCACCAAACGCTATATAGACGATCTTCTCGCTGTGGATAATCGCTATATAAATGACGCAGTGAAGGATATATATCCACCTTCACTGGATTTGAAGGAAACTACAGATAGCCCCTACAGGCACATCTTATTTAGATCTCTATCTCTATAAAAATGAAGCGGGCATTCTCTCTCGTCGACTTTATGACAAAAGAGATGATTACAATTTCGACATCGTAAACTATCCCTTTCTGGATAGTAATATTCCAGTGGGACCTGCATATGGGGTATACATATCTCGCTTAGTAGCATTTGCTAGATCCTGTGTTAAATGTGATGATTTTAATCAACGTCACAAAACATTGTTGCAGAAACTTATAAAACAGGGCTATTCCACCAAGCGCCCCCACTCAAAGTTTCTCAAATTTGGCGATACATATCGCATGCTGATAACAAAATACGAACGTAGCGTGCAAGATCTATGGCGCTACGTTTCGTAACTTGTGTCTAATTCCGCTTAACCCGGGGCTAGGGGCCGTATGAACCCATGTACTTCAAGATCCCCATGGTACTCATATGAACAGGCACAATCAAAGCGTGACTGAGATCCATCATTCTTTAGATGACGACTTTACAACGAATATTATGGATTAAGAATACTGATCAGCGATACGGATTTGATATTTTTGGAACATCATGATGTCTTCCCGGCATCATTGAAAACTGTTGACCGCTTCTCTCTTGCAGGAAACAAGCCTATGTTTATGTATACTATGATTGTCTTTTTGAATTTGGTGCTAATACTGTTATGTGGAATATGGAATAGGTCTTTGGATTATGGACGCGGATATTCTCTAATGGACGACGGCTGGATTATGAATGACGGACTATCTTGCAAGATCATTATACCCAAATTTCATGGAAATCAAACACGTTGTTCAAAAGATATGATGTTACACATGTTTACCTGCATTCATGTCTATAGCGCCACCTAGTGACGACCAAATGCCACGAAAAACAAGCAGGTGAAATCTAAAGCTCTAGGGAGATGGCACGTAAGAGTTTAATAGAAAAAAAACTTTGATCGTGATACTGGTTATGGAGGTTTTGATGTTAAGTCAGATAAATGAGATTTTTCATTTAAATGGCAAATTGGTTCGCACCGAAAGGGAATTATCATGTCGGCAATCCTATATTTATGCTTGGCAACCTAGAATAGAACAGTTTTTAAATAATTCTCCAAGCGAATTGGTTAATTTTCATTTCACGAAAAAAAATAATTCTGAGATGCAAAAAACTTGCATTTATAGTTACGCCAGCTACACCAAAATCTTGTCAGCACATTGACTATCCTTCAAGACCATTGCAATAAAACTTCAAAGAAATCAGACAAGCCGTTCAGACGATTGTTAACTCTGACTACAACGCCACCTAGTGGTGAGCAGCGGGTATCGAAACACAACCAGACAAATTTCCCAGACCTAAGGAGATAGCACACAAAGTCTGACCCGAAAATATTTAACGGTTTCAGAGGGTTTCAGAGATATTCATGTTTAAAGTCGCGGCGGCGGCGGCGAATCCGGCTGAGCCGTTTCTCATGAAAACATAAGAGCATCCACTTTGTGGAAATGCTCTAATTCTTTATGGAAGAGGGCTGGTTAGAGGATTTGGATATGACACTTGATCAAGCTGTTGGTAATTAACTCTTTACCATATCATGGATTAATGACAAAAGAATTTATGGCCAATATTACTCGGAGTAAGCTACTTGTACATGTATATTAGTTGCTAAAGCTGACAAAACTGGGTCAGCAGAAGAACTGACCTAGAAAGTTACCCACACTTTGCTGTTGGTACATGAAAACCACTGGCTTCAGTGGCTATGTTACATTGCTGAAGAGGGTCTCAAGGAAGGGGAACTCTCAAATTCATTTGCCAAAATTTCCTTTCAAACACAGTGAAAACAAAGAAATGAGGAAACTGAAGAGGGACATGAAGTTGGAAATGCAGTATACAACAAATATACATTAATATTGACCAAACAAGCCATTTCATGTAAAAAAAAATGTGACATTCACAGACCAAAAATCAACCAGCATTTTCCTCTTATAGTCCCTTGTTTAGCAGACGACAGTCTCTGGTCTAGCAGACGACATACTTTTACCTAGAAGCATCAAACCCTCAAAAACAACAACTGAGCACTTGAAAAAACATCAAGACACATCTACTATATTCAGCTTACATAAAAGAACAACAAAAATAATTCAAAAGACATAAAAAAGGTTATCAAGAAGAAAAAGCTTCAGAACTATTTCTTTCAGTGCAAGAACTTTGTTTTGTGCAAGAGTAAACTGGGCACTTTCTGTTACAAGAGTCACAGCTCCCCTATATATATCTGGATGTCTACATCGATATATGAAAATGAAAATGTGCTTTAGATTTCAGTTACCTGAAATTCATGCTTGAGAAATTCATCTATTTTCTTTGAAGATGAACATACGATTCTCTCGAATGAGATATCCACACTTCCATAAACCATATCGTCGTGATGCCTTATATAAATTCGGAACTGTACTGTACGTCTGAGAGTGTAGTAGTTGCCTAATATATGTCTGTGATTCGGAAAGAGGGTCCAGGCTTACGGTAATGTTTGAAGCTGTATTATCAAAATAAGCCGGTGAATGGTATATTTTCTGATGTGAATTGACAGATAGTGTATTTTGCTTGTCTAACTGAACACAGAATTCATCCTGCCAGACAGATGAGGGTAAATAAGTCACATTTTTGTCGAGGCTCTGGGTAATCCAATAACGTTACGTTCTATCTATGCCGCCAGATATGCTCTCATACACTGAAATTACCTTAACATCGTCAGGATTGTGTCTAAGCACACACGACCAGTGAATTAAGTCATCATATTTCTAATAAACTTCATGCCTAAGGATTGCGATACTCAGTAGTCACAGGTCAATGCATGGTTAACCTAATTTATTCTGCACGGATAATATACCCCTATATTTAGCTGTTAAATGTTAATCTAGCTGTTGCGAAATACTTCTGTCAGAGAAAGACTGAAATGCTTTGGAAATACATGCGTCTAATGTCTGTCTCACATTGCAATGCAATGAGATTTTCAGCAATATATCGGAGCCAGTTCTTCCCACAGAAGTGAAATTCCCCACAGTATCTATATGTAATATGATTTGCATTTTTATCTATATGCTAAATAAATTGTGCATTTTTATTCTAAAATTTGATGGAAATCTGTTCAGAATCAACGTCAATGTGCTTTGAAAATAATATGCGAGGTAGTGGGGATTTTCTTTGATTCTGAACAGATTTCCATCAAATTTTAGAATAAAAATGCACAAATTACATATAGATACTGTGGGGAATTTCACTTCCCTATGAAGAACTGGCTCCGATGTATTGCTGAAAATCCCATTGCATCGTAATGTGAGACAGACAGCAGTGCGTCATTCAATATTCTGTCGCCCTCCATTAAGAATTTCCGCATTCAGTTCATTTAACAATCTTGGCACTAAACAATAAAAAAAAACAAAAAAAACAAGCATAGTATACATAAACATAGACTAGTTTCCTACAAGGGAGAAGGGGTCAACAGTTTTCAATGATGCCGGCAAGACCTCATGATGTTTCAAATGTCAAATCCGTATCGCTGATCAGGTATTCTAAATCCATATGATTTTCGTTAAACAGAGAATGATGTGTCTCATTCATGCTTTTGCACGTATAGGATATATATGATGTCAGTTTAACGTTGTCATAAACAGTAAAAAAGTTCGATGAATTCGTACAAGGCTGTAAAAGTTATGCCGCTTTTCTATATGTCGCTGTTCTGAAGAGGACTGCGGCCTGAATATCATCGCTGTAGACTGGCTGGTATCTGGGCTAAGCAGTATATATGAGCTGATACTCCGCCAATATTATGCCAGTACTGTAATAAATAATTATTTATTTAACATTTTAGAATATGATCGTTTTTCATAAGTATAGGCGGAAGATTCGACATAATCGAACGTCGTCCTCGGTATACAGTTATCACCAGTTTCCGCTAGGGTCTATTTGGGTCCGTCAACCCATTCCCCCCACTGAATGAAAAAAAATTCCCCTTTTGGTCCGCTTGTTAAGAAGTAAAATGGTAGCTAAAGGTTTAAAATGTTACTTTATATCCCTCCACGTCTTCCCTTCTTGAATATCAATGAAAACACATGTGGAAATTCACATTTGAAAAGACGGCAATTGACGGAATTAGGACACTGTCCTGACGGTTCTCTGAAGCGCGTGGAAGATTTCCCGCTTCCCGAGGTATGATAGCACACCATTTCCAGCTAACAGTCTGCGACTACAGTCTGTCCATCCAGCCACGTTCCTTATGTTTAGTGCTCTTCCAGCGCAGGCCACGGAACTGTCAAGTTAACAACTGTCACCATTCGGGTATATTATTAGATCATCTGAGGGCATAATTTTGTTTGCCATGATATTTTTCAGCTCTCACTATCAAAATCTGTTCAGGTGCTCTCCACCACGGCCGCGTATCGGCTCGGTTTGCGACCGTCCCGGAAGATTTCTGCTTCCAAGTTCAAATTATCGCGGTAATACATACGTAGCAAAGAGTGTAAATAGACTTTAAACAGACGTTCCTGCTGTTAATCTTTATAATAAAATCCATCTCTAGACGCTCTCTCAGGCCATCAATTTAAACGGTAATTATCAAAAAATCTTCTGACTCTCCCCCCTTCGATCGCTACGCTCCCTCAGATTTGGTCGCTGGCGGAATCCCTGAAATTTAAAACAAACACAAGTTTGTTTATTTTCTAAGAGAGAAGAGGGGTTTCATTCGCGCAAAAAAAAGCATCGTAAGGCTATCATGGCTCGTTATGACGTGTTCAGTTCCGTCGCTTCAAAACGTCATTACTACCTCTATGAACGACAACAGGTCAGTTGGATGAAGCCGATTTTCAGATTAGATATTCAGTGGACCACTGACCTCAATAAAGAATTTCCGCGTTCATGTTCGAAAGGGTATGTTCTAAATAGCAGTATGTTTGGATGGGGTCAGATGATTTCTTGTCAGATTACGCCGTTATATGTTCCCATCACCACACCACGTTACTTACCGAGATGTGTATGTTCATATTCTGCTGGTAGGGCGATACGGATTCGATATTTTTGGAACGTGATGATGTTTTGCCGGCATCATTGAAAACTGTTGACCGCTCTTTTCTTGCAGAAAACTAGCCTAGTTTTATGTATACTATGATTTAATCTTTTGATTTTGGGCTAATGCTATTGAATTATATAGATTAGGTCTTTGGGTTACATGTATGTCGCGGAAATTCTTCGATGGACGACGGTTGAATATTGAATGGCGGACTATACGTTTGTATTTTTGGCCCCGAGGTTACTATGAACGGATAATATGCGCTGTGGTTACAAACTGGTATTATGACTAACACTAATTTCCCGCTGGTATTTTTCATTTGTTCATACTTTTGGGAGTCGCTAACATCTCGCGTTCACGTTCCCTATCACAAAGTCAGTATCATAACTGCTCTTCGAGTCATGTATGTGATTCTGCTTGAAGGATTTTTCTCACTACCATAGCATAAAATTCTACTAGGATATGTGCGGTCGTGCCATTCTGTTTCTACACCAAGAACACAATCACGAGATGACTGAGATACATTAACAATTGCGCTGGGCGAGGCTTTCTAATTATCTTTGGGAAAACTGAGGGTACAATCCTGGAGCAAATGTGCGGGACAATTGTTTTTATTATACTATGGCGTTTACACAGCCATGCCATGTTATCGCTTACTCAATGAAATGAGAGCACCGACATCAAATTTTACGCGGGGGTGAAGGGGATTCGGTTTAATGTCACATTCAAGTTTGTTTCACTCATATGGTTACAGAATGTAAGCGTAGTGCTAGGTTGAAGGGGATTCGGTTTAATGTTACACTCAAGTTTGTTTCACTCATATGGTTACAGAATGTAAGCGTAGTGCTAGGTGGATATATCATCATGCGTACACTAAAATAAAGAGCACCTGAAAATTAATACGAAATCAATTTATTAAACTTCACAAGTTCTGAAACATTGTCAGAAGTATCCTGTAATTAGGCCGACATTTATAGCGTCTCTCACGTGGTTCCTGAAGATAAATATGTATATACGCTTGAGTAATGTTTCCATCTATCAAGTATTGCTTCTAGTTTCAATGTTAAAAAAATTTCGGGCAGATTGTGGGCCCGTATAATCGGAAGCATTATCACTCCTCTGCCAAAAAAAAATTCAAATCCGAAACTATGTTGTTTGATGTTGTGTATGGACAATTTGAGTGATTTATATTTTGCCCTAACACACCACCCACCTTCGGAGTCACTAGTTTATCATGCAAGATGTGTATAATTTGACGGTACAAAGCAATCGAACGGTCACCGAGGATAATATAATGACAATAGCATTGCTCGACTCCTCCGTAGCACGGCATCGTAATTCCGACTTGTGGATGGCCGATTTATAACTGGGTGATTATTATCTGCTAAGACGGAGTGTCCTTACCGGGTAATAATCTTTGTTACAGGTCAGCACATTGCTATATCATCTTGTATCATGGCACGACGGATGTCTCTTGGCTCGCAAAGTTCGTTCAACATAATTCACGATTACTATATGACTATTTTCTTTTCAGACATTTTATTAGACTTTGTAGAATCTGTCACATCTCTGTCAGCATTGTAACACTACGGTGATCAAAAATCGCATAATCGGAAAGCCTTTTCGCGAGTTTGCCAGCTTGTTTTATGGTTTTTCTACCACGTAGCTGTAAACATTCAACACTCATCCCGTTATAATTTGTGTCGCCGTGGCACACAGAACAAAACTAGCATTTAGCAAGTTACTAGTTTTCATCCACTAGTTGAAGTTGATGAATATAGATTCTTGGACGGTCAAAGCGCTAGGTTCTGTTGGAATTACTTAATTCTGATCGATGTTGAGCAGACGTGATATTTTACTCAAATCCACAACATAGAGTTATCGTGTGCCAAAGTAACATCACAGTATCTACCTCCCAGTCTTGGGATCAAGGGGTGTCCTGATCCCGATTTATAGAGAAAGGCTTTGCAAAATGGTCATACAAACACTCAGATAGAACTCCCCAACTTAAATCCGATAACTGGACCTATCTCCACATCCACGCAAAGAATAAATGTTCAGGGAGGTATACTTTACCTCTCCCTCGTCATTCTGCTTCAAGCTCTATCTGGCTCGGCGAATTTCTGGGAGATCTGCAGAAATAAGGTGGTGGGGATGATGGTAGGGGGGATCCTCCCAATACTTGATTTCGTTACCATTAGACTCTAAAACTTGAAACTTCGCACGCTATTTCGTTGGCTCAAACTCTACTAGAACATAAATACACGCGTCTAGTCCGTCATTCAATATTCAACCGGCGTCCATTGAAGAATTTCCGCGTCCATAATGCAAAGACCCACTTAATAATAATTGAATTAGTACCGAACTATAAGAATAAATAAATAATAGTATATATAAAAGTTTCCTGTAAGAGAGAAGCGCTCAACCGTTTTCAATGGTCCGCATAAACGCATAAACATCATGATGTTCCAAATTCATCTGAATCCGTATGAATTTCGGAGTAAAGTCGATATCTAGTGTATGATGTATCTCAGTCACGCTTAGATTGTGGATGTTGATATGAACACACCGAGGATCTTAAAATTCATGAATTCTTACGGCCCCAAGCCCCGGGGTTGATCGAAATTAGACATAAGTTAAGAAACGTAACACCATAGATCTTGCACGCTACGCTCGTACTTCGCTATCAGAATGCGATATGTGTCGTCAAATTTGAGAAATTTTGAGTGAAGGCGCTTGTTCATATAGCCCTGTTTTATAAGTTTCTGCAATAATGTTTTGTGACTGATTAAAATCGTCAAATTTAACACAGGATCTAGCAAATGCAACTAGGCGAGATATGTATACGCCATTTACAGGTCCCTATTGACCACTTTGTTGACGTCGCAGTGATATCGTATCGGCGAGCGGCTTTTTCGGGTTATTTTGACATATTTTGTCCAAACAGTTTTAGAAATGTTTTGCACACAAATTGTTCAGTCTTTCAAATGCTGATGATAATAGGTAAATATAAACTTCCTTGTCCTTTGAAGTAGCCACGAGTCAAATTATGGCGACAATGTAATACATTGTAATGCCTCTTTTTGGGCGCCATTTAGAATTTACTGCTTATCTATTGCACGAGGGAATATGCAAAGAAGATGGACAGAGGGCTTTCGGTGACGAGCGGTCGCTGGTGATCGCTAGCTTCACACCACTGAACCGGCACGGATTCGAGCTCAGCTGGTGCATGTGTGAAAGTTTGTCAGTTACTTGCCGACGGTCGGTGGTTCTCCCCGGGTACTCCGGCTTCCTCTACCACCCATCTGCACCAGACCAGGCAAATCCTAAATCCTCGTAGAGGGATTACCTGGACATTTTTGGTGATTCAAATGAGTTCTTGAATCGATGCCTCTATTATAGAATCTCGTACATTTCATAGCCCACGCTTGTTTTGAACTAGCATGTCGGTATTCCAAACTTGCGATTTTTGCTTCGACTTCCGATGTCGATTTCACTATATGACATGAAAACAGTTTGGCCAGCGAGGAAATTCAAACCTGTCACGTCTGATACCTCGCAACAGATTGGCTTAATAACTAGCTTAGCGCTTTAACTGATTGTTTTTTTTATTTAGAGGAACCCCATTGATCTATTTATATCCAGAACTGGTTTGTGTAACTAACCAAGCCAGTGTAACCATCCTAACAGGTCGATTGATACACTGACTCGCGAAGATGCTACCATCCAAACTGACGGTCACCATATGAGTGAAATAACCTTGAGTGTGACATTAAACTACCACCCCACCCCCCTCCCCCTCCTCAATCCAAGCTGTTCAAACACATATGGGTATACGTTTTTTTCACAATTTATTTTCGTTTCGGAGTAAATTTTGCCGATGGGAGCATGATATTGATCTTGCATGGATTTGGCTGCATATACACAGCAAATATACGTGAAATCGATAAACAATTTTACATTTACACAGACAAGAATAATAACAGCTTTGTTAAGGCCCACGATGCACGAATGATGGCATCATCATCTTTGCGAATGTGTTCAGAATGCTGTATGCTGTCAACTAAGGAGTATATAGTAACATGACCAAAAATATCGTCGTATCAATTCGGACGAACGGGAATAATAAGCCCATCCGATGCATATCTTGCTTTGAGCGCCTCCACCCTAAATTTCTCAAATTGTACGATACATATCGTATGCTGATAGCAAAATACGAGGGTGGGGTGCAAGATCTATGGCGCTACATTTCGTAACTTGTATCTAATTCCGTTTAATCCGGGGTTAGGGGCCGTATGAACCCATGTACTTCAAGATCCTTATGATATTCCATCCCAACCAAAACGTGACTGAGATACATCATTCTCAAGAAATCATTTGGATTGAAAATATTGATAAGCGATAACTATATGATATTTTTGGAACATTACGACGCTTTCCCGGCATCATTGAAAACTGTTGACCGCTTCTCTCTTGCAGGAAGCTAGCCTTTGTTTATGTATGTTGTGATTGTTGTTGTTTATTGTTCTAATGCTGTTATATGGGATAGGGCTTTGGATTATGTACGCAGAAATTATTTAACAGACGACGGCTGAATATTGAATGACAGATTAAACGCTTGTAATGCTGTCGTTGTTAGCGCATTTTTTATGCAACTATACAACGACGTGTGCTGCATAAACGTAGCTGGGACACACGTCATCACATTGATCACATTTGCTGCTTTGGAGATGGAAAGAGGTTTTTCTCGACGAATAGACTCCAATGACATTTTCACAAACCATCTCGTGGAGAGACCTTATATCAAACGTCGATTTCTGCGGGGGTAGTGGTTATCGCATCTCTGTCTGAGATCCGAAGGAAGGTCAAGCCTACAATCTTTGAACGTATATATTATCACAGAAATGTGAGCTTGTATGATATTTTAATTGATGTGAACTGATAGACAGTTTGCTTGCCAGACAGATGAGGGTAAAATTTACCAAGTATTTCAATAAATTTACGTTCATTGCATGATAGGTTTTTCTTCATGAAAAAAAAAATCTCCGCATAAATGGAATAAAATATTTTTTCTCTTCCACGGTTTTGTAGCATCAATAATCTATGTGTGGATAGGAATAACTTCCGTTTAGCGATTGCGTTACTCCATAGGCACAGACCAGCACAGCTCTAATTCACCCCCTCCCCCATGTTTTCACAAACGCGATGAAATAACGAAATACCTTGTAAACCATTCTCCCGAATAGATAGCTTGTGAAAAATTTAATATCCAGAAGCATAAGAAAAAAATAACCGGTTGTTAGTTGCCGATAGTCACCAAAGGTGCTCTTATATATCAATAATATGTTTCTTAAATTCCTAGTTATGAACTACGATAGGCAGGCGTGATGTTACACATTAGTGTGTCCTAAGTCATAGAGCAATACGGTTAACTTTGAGCGCCGCATCTCACAGGCGTGTCCTGGTCATTAAATCTCTAGGACATTTGTCATAACCAATCTCCTAAGGCACCCTGGTATACAAAAGGCACGCCATTCTTTTGACTTTGCTTAATACGAATATAGGACCAGGTTGAAAGGTTAGTCTTAATATCTTTGTATATTAATTATAAATGAAGAATGGGGGCAGTGTAGGTTATTTTGTTTTATGAGAATTGATAGGTAGGGTATTTTGTTTGTTTAACCGGTGACGGTTTTCCTCGTGCCTGATATATGGGGGCAAACAGGTCACAGTTTATCGGAGTTCTGTGTAAGCCGATCAAGTTACCTTCTATCCATGCCGCCAAGATCGGTGCGCTCCTTGAAGTTTGCTTGACAATTCTGTCATTTTGTTCGGATAAAGGCTCAGATGGTCAGATAATTAAAAAAAGAAAGAAAATATGCAATTTCAGTCGTCCCAGCAGTACTACAGTAACCTGTCAGAGCTTCTCTTATTGGATTTCCCTCCCCACTAAAAATTTATCGGTAAAATCAACTGCTCGCTTATATTTGTATATTTGTAGTTCGTGTCATCCCTGTAGGGGGGCATATTCCAGGCATGTATAGGTGCTCAAAAGCGGGACACCCTAGTTCAAGTTTCAAGTTTCCTAAGTTCCCTAGTTCCAAGTTCCCAAGTTTCAAGTTCCAGCTCCGTAATTCCAAGCTCCAGTTCCTCCAAGCTCCAGTTCCCCCAAGCTTCACCTCCAAAGTTCAAAAGCTACAGTTCAAAAGCTCCCAGACCCAAAGTTCCCATATATGATACACACCTGGTCGTTTAAGAGGCATAACACATATGCCATTGTCAATCAGCCCTTATTATAATGTTACTTATTATAATGTTACTGTCTAGCCTCTTCAACACATGTTTTGAATTGTTGTGGAGCTCACTGATTATAGATTACAGATTAAATAAGCCGCATCTAACACCTACTGGAACCAATTTTTTGGGGGGATTAGGAGTTTGTGAAAACATCCTTCAGGATCCTCATCCTTCAGGAAAACATCCTTCAGATCGGCCATGGAAAATAACTTTAAATGGAAGGAAGTCCTGTCCATCCTCTGTGGAGGAACTTCCGTCTTATAATTTTAAAATCGATCTGTTTCTTTTGTGGTGAAACTTCGCTCACAGAAAGTGATCATCCTTCTTCTCTCTCAAATTCAAATGCCCATCTTATCAGATTTTTGGAGGTCGGAAGACCATGAATATGCGCCAGGATAGCTGTGGGATCAGGGAAAGTAAGTGAGGAGTAGAGGGGGTTTACCATGCCTTTATGCAGAAATATTTGGATGATTTGCTAAATATTCTGTTGAAACATAAGGCACCGTTTCCAATTATCGTTCGCGAATGAATCGTTTATTTCGTCAAATTTTCTCGAAGTCGCGATTTTCCAAGGCGCGAGGGAATGGTTTTTTTTCTTCAAAATAAACGATTCATTCGCGATCGCTGTTCGAATGGTTTTTTTTTTCGGCTGGCAATCGTTTTTCAATCGAGAAAATTCTCGCGAATAAAAAGCGATATCGCGATTCAATCGCTTTTTAATCGAGAAAATATAAACGATTGAAAAAAAACGATTGAGGATTATAGCCGAAAGTAGTACGCCATTGGTTCAGCCTGACTGACCCGCATACACGCACAGGCCCCAGTGTCTGGACAGTAGAATTTAAATTCAGTATAATTTAAATAAATTTTTTTTTTTTAAGTCATCCTATAATACAGAGAGGAAAAGGTATTGCACGCGCCATATTGGATTTGCCCGCCAAATACGAAAAAACAAAGTAAAGTTTTCACATTAAAAACTGTTTAACTGACCGTGTTACTGGTGTCCACTCAATTTTGAAACCTTTGTTATGCCATCTAACCCTACGGGAAATCTCAGATCGCCGTTTTATTGGTATAAATCCATCTCTGAAAACAGTAAACTTACGGCTTCTGTCAGCCGTCTACGTCATCGCTTTCGGCATTCTCAAAGAGAGCCGTGTCTACCCGCGGGAAAACTGGTGACATTTTTGAATCTCCAATTTCAACGCGAGGCAGCATGACATCACTCGCTCGCGGGTAGACACGCAAAATGGTACATCTTCAGAAAATTTATGACTTAACCTGAAGATCACAAGATCATTGTTTAGCATCATCAGATAAGCAAGAATAGTGCGATCAGACAACATGCAGGCGAAAGTACGGTATAATTGACGTAATTCGTTGTTTTCCGCGTTTCAATGGTTGATCTTCAATGCAGAATCTAGGTCAACTAAATTTATGTCTGCTGCTTCAAACGAGTAGGCCATAAAGTTCAACGTTCAGTTTTATTTTTTTAACAACAAAACTTGCATAATGATAGCAACAAAAGTACATATCATAGGGCGTGTGAACAGTACTATGTAGTGAATGAAGAACAGAAATGCTGCAACTGCCTTGCCCTGATCAAGTACATGTCACGCTAAGTACCTGGGAGAGGTCATAAATTTTCGGAAGATGTACCGTCTTGCGGCATTCTCGTCTCGCGAGACTCCCTACTGCGAGAAAGAGTCTCACGCGTAAATGGGAGCCATCCCCCCAAAATTTGGGGGGTGAGTAGGCGGCGTATGATTATCTGGCTTGTCACTGACCTGCTGACTCCGCCGAGTTAGAAGCGAATTGCTAAACATAACGTGGGCTATATAACTGGGAAATGACTCTTTCCGTTTCGGAGCATATCAATCGCGAACAAATTATTGTCGGTATGTATACTTGGCCGTGAGAGCGAGTTCTCTAATACAGGAAGTAGTTCGCGAGTAGACACGGCTCGCTTTGAGAATGATGTCATGCTGCCTCGCTTTGAGATTGGAGATTCAAAAATGTCACCAGTTTACATGAGAGTCGCTTTGGTCTCCCGCGGGTAGACACGGCTCTCTTTGAGAATGACGGCTCTCTTTGAGAATGCCGAAAGCGATGACGTAGACAGCAATTTACGTCCCAGTGGAGGCAGAGAGCGGCTGACAGAAGCCGTAAGTTTACTGTTTTCAGAGATGGATTTATACCAATAAAACGGCGATCTGAGATTTCCCGTAGGGTTAGATGGCATAACAAAGGTTTCAAAATTGAGTGGACACCAGTAACACGGTCAGTTAAACAGTTTTTAATGTGAAAACTTTACTTTGTTTTTTCGTATTTGGCGGGCAAATCCAATATGGCGCGTGCAATACCTTTTCCTCTCTGTATTATAGGATGACTTAAAAAAAAAAATTTATTTAAATTATACTGAATTTAAATTCTACTGTCCAGACACTGGGGCCTGTGCATACACGTTCGAGTTTCTAATACTTCAGTCAGACTATATAAAGTTCGATCATTTTTTCTTCTTCCTTTTCCATTCTTTGCCTAGTGTAAAACTATAGCGTGTTTCTGTACAGTTGGCGGTTATATAGATACGATGGGGATATTGAAAGAAATTGAAAAAAAATATCTATATATATACATAGGAATAATGGTTATGCATATAATTATAACTTCATATTTACATATATTTTGTACGGGACACAGACCCGGATATGGTCAGATTGGGTCATTTGCACTTGCAATTTCGTCTATTATTTTGCGTATTTCTGTGTTTTAAAGCTGGTATTATTCCAGATTTCTTGTGTAGTATTTTTCGTGAACGTTTTTGGCATCTGTGCGGGCTGAAATTTTGAGTTGATTCGTCAGATGTTCGCTGTACGCGTGGTTTTTTGTCCTACGATCACCATTTTCCTTGTGTAGATAGATGGCGCTGTATTGAATATAACATTGTCATACGGGGTTTTGAGTCTTCGAAAGCACTTAATTATTAATATATAGCGCGGGCTATTTGTAAAAAATTTCACAACTGTTTAATCCAGTAAGAGATGAAAGTATATACTATTCAGTTGGTTTTTGGCTTGAGCTTCCCTTTGGAATCATTCATAGTTCATTTATCAAAATATAAAATTAAAATAAAAAGTATTGTACATATGCGAATCCAATCGTTATATGCGATTCAATCACCATTGTGATATGTATTTGATATAAATATGAAATCACTGCCGCGAATATTCTTATAATAAATAAAATTAACTTGATGGTGATTTTTTGAACTTATTCACATCTCAATAGTTTAAAAACTGTACCAAAACATGAATGGATACCCTTTTCTAATGTATGTTTTACTATAACGAAATATACATATTTAATTACACTATTTTCACCTTAATTAACCTAGAAATTCTCGGCTGGAGGGCTAAGCTGGTCTGGGTTATCGCCATGCGCCCATTCACACCTCTATGAAGCCTGTGCCGTAATTCTGATAATGCAATCAACGACGAACTCAAATCCACTTATGACCTGTACCCGGTATTTACAAAACAAGATATTGTGACTATCACCCTGTATTGTTTATACATGTACCAAGTTGCATGAATATATGAGGAAATTATCGAAAGTATGAAGGGAATGACTGAACATTAATACATTGTCGACTCACACGATTATTGAATAAACATGTAATTTTGTCATTTACGCTTCGCCAGAGTAAATCTGATCGCGAACGTCACAGGAAGCATGGTACAGGTATATGTATAGATATTTCCAGCATACGCCCTACTTCGGCTTGTAGGAGACTATAGATCGTGAATCATATATATTATTCGGTTATCTTGCGCATTTATACAGTATAGTATAGTAATATAGGTTTTTCCATCGACAAATCCGCAATCAACATTACATGTAGTTCCCAGTTCGCGGATAGAGCGGCGTACGACGGCAACACGGCCTATGTGTCAAATATCACTCCGCCTCACGATTCTCTCGCGCCTTGAAAAAAACCGATTCTCTCGCGATTGAAGATTCGCGATCAAGCACGGATCGCGCATGGGTAAACGATTCAAAAACGATATCGCGAGAGAATGGTTTTTTCCAGTAAAGGTTCAATCGTTTTTTCTCATTTTTTTTCTCGATATCCTCGCGACTGATTCGCGACTGATCGTTTTTCAATCGAGAAAATTGAAGAAAAATCGCGACTGAAGAAAAAACGATTAATGGAAACGATCCCTAACTTTTTGAGCTATGTGTGTACTAACAAATGTAGTATCGTGGTATGCTTGAACTGGGGCTATTCGGTCAACACATCGGCAATAAGCCGATGATATGCAACTGAACTTTCTCTTACAAACATCACAAATGCGACAGATCAGATTTCTTGTATTCATCAAATACCCGTCTTGTTCCCCTGATGATTCGGATTGTCGCATTGACCCTCTTGATCACTAGATACCCCATATATATCGAATTACCGCGATTCACTTACACATCAGCAGCCAAAATTAGAGATGTCCATGAATGGACGGCAATTAGTTTCATTTTAAAGATTTCTCAGTTATGTAATTCATATAATCGTCAGCATTGTTTAGATTTTTTACCCCTCGGCCAAATTTTGGCCGAAGGATAGTCTTGTCGTCAAATACGTCCGTTCGTCCATCACACCTTTCTCGTTACCCAGATATCTTTAGAACAGCTTACCCTAGGCACACCAAAATTGCAGTGCACACTCATATGCTCGTGAACCAGAACGCTATTGAATCTGGATCCGATTGGTTGGAAACTTTGGCAGCTATCTTTAATTTATACGAGGCCATCATAGCTTTCTCATTACCAAGATATCGTTAGAACGAATTAACCTAGGCACACCAAACTTGCCGTGCACATCCATATGCTCGTGACCCAGAACCCGAATGAATCTGGACCCGATTGATTGGAAACCTTGGCGGCCATCTTTAGTTTATGCGAAACCGTTAATCTTGTGTACCTCGGGTACCATTTCACTGTTCAGTGTGATACTTGGTATAGATTATCAATGCATCAAGAAACTTCGAAGGAATGACCAAACCAGTTTCCCTGATTCAGTGGAAACCTTGGCAGCCATCTTTAATTTATGCAAAATCTCAAATGATATATATCTCTAATACCATTTAAGTGTTCTATATGAAACAGCGTCGCCGTATCAAGAGAGTATTAATGAATAACCACAGCAGTTCCTCTGAGTGGTGGGAAGGATGGGCGGCCATCTTTAATTTATTCAAAATCATCAATGATCTCTATCTCTGATAACGTTCAAGTGCTCGATGTAAAATGTGGTATACATCACGATGCATCAAGAGACTTACGATGAATGACAGATCTGGTTTCTTTGATTGGGCGGAAATCTTGGTGGCCGTCTTTAATTGATGCAAAATCTTTAATGATGTATATCTCTGATATCATTTAAGTGTTCTGTATGAAACTTGGTACACATGTACATCATTGATGATTCAAGAGATTTATGTAATGAATACCGGTTTCTCTGATTGGACGGAAACCTTATGGGCCATTTGTAATTGGAAAAAAATTGATAATCTGTTGGTTCAAACTGAATATATTATGAATGGCTGGCGCCCTGAGCCGAGGGGTTTTCAGATACGCAACTTCGTAATATTTCTTGGCGAGGTTCATTCGCTGAAACCGTCACATGTTCAGCCTGTTTGATGAGCCTACCGCCAAACGGATATATATATATGTTATATATTCATATATTATATCCAACATTATATGGCTGTGTCAGGAGCAATATTATGTTTGGAATATAACACCTATACAGTGTTACAAGTATTGCTCCTGATACAGCACTATATAATGTATATAACACTATCTTTCAACACTTTCTACGAGAGTTATGTTTAATAACCTTTGATACCGTGTTTTCCCTCGTCCATCGTTTATAATATTAAGTACAACACTTTCATTTTAAGAGTGTAATATAAAATATCAATATACCTCTGCTTGAGCCGCCCTGCAAATATCTTTCCATAGCCTGCCGAACTACATCCCTGTAAAGGAAGACTGCGTAATTTGTTCAATGATTTGCCTGTGCCATTTTGTTTCTAATTATATATTTAATTTGCTTAGGTTCATTATTGTTCGAATGTATCAGTAGAAATAGTCTGAATGTTACTACTCAAGCATTGCCTTGAGATATTATGATTTCCAATGGTGTTTGATCAGGATTATCATAGCAAATGATTAGTGTTTAATACAAACGTTATCTCCCCTTCCTGTTTATTCTGTTTTCCAAGTTTCCCAAGATAATCTACTCCATATAAATCTGGATATATCAGTTTGTGGAGTGAAATTGCATAAATACTGCCTCATCATGTGGAGGCTACAAAGCTGCACATGAGATATCAAGTTTATGTCAAGTTGCCCAAGCACCTTGATAAACAGAAAGGTCAACATAACTCTATAGCTATATCAGCACCATATATCACTTGAAATCATCCACTGCTGGGACTGTCATAAATTACAGGAAAACTATTCTTCAAAGGCCCAGCGACCAAGCTCCTGGCTCTGAAGCTCCACAGCTCCAATCTTGCTGTATATTAATTGTTTTCTTCACTTATATGACTGCGTATCACGTTGGGCACACCGGTTCTCGTCAATACCGAAGTTAAGCAACGTTGAGCCCGATCAATACTTGGATGGGTGACCGGGTGCTGTACTCACTGGGCTGATCAGTGTCCAGGATAATAGGGACTGTAAGCACTCTCATGTTCTGGCACAAATAGGCACGTGATATGACTAAAACATTGTTGAAAACAAAGTATGATCAGCGTCCAGGATAATAGGGACTGTAGGCACTTTCATGTTCTGGCACATATAGGCACGTGATATGACTGAAACATTGTTGAAAACGACGTTAAATCCTATTCACTCACTCACTCACTCGCCCACCCAGTTGTGGTCAAGAGGTTATGAAACTCTCCAGAATAGCTATGGGTCACAGGAACTGAACCCCTCCTCTCTTTAAATAAAAAAGCCAATCTAAAAGATTTTTGGGATCAGGGGGGTGACATGCAGCTATCGAATCTGGGGAGTAGAGGAGGTACATTACCATGCGCTTATTGAGCAATGATAGGATGATTTACTGAATAAAGAAAACATTTTGAGTTATGTAAGCATGTCGTGGACGGTTGGACTGGGGCTATTCAGTGACTTCATCTATGTTCAATCATATGACATTAAGCCCGGGACAAATGCCCATATTTTCTCTTATAGATGAAATATTCATGAAAGATTGTTTTAACCTTCAGCTTTATTTGTATTCAACACCAAGAACGCACAAGACTATAAGAGATAACAAATACTCGCAATGGTCTTCTGTAATTTGATCACATTTATCGAAGAAAATGTGCATTCGGCCTTAGAGTGTTGAACAAATCAGTCATAACCTATAGTAAATCCTATAATAATTCAGTGATACTGCCAGTGAAATTTCAATCACCGCCCAATCCTGTTGACAACATTTAATTCGAATAAATTTATTATCTTCCAAAAATCACTACATTTCGTTTCATTTCAAAGATGTCGCAAGTCTGTGATTCATATTATCATTCGTTGGCATTGTTTTGATCTTCTCTATGTGCGGTGGTCTTTTTTACTATTCGGCTAGATTCGGTCGTTGAAGTCATTAAACGAGTTCGGCCTGCTTACCAAATGTCTACCGCCAAACAGGCGGAAGCACAAACTTATCAAAGTAAGTTTCCCTGACTCTAAAGGCGGCCGCCAAGATTTCCGCCCAATCAAAGAAACCAGATCTGTCATTCATCGTAAGTCTCTTGATGCATCGATGATGTATACCAAATTGTACATCGACATCCGAGTATCAATGATAGAGATCATTCATGATTTCGCACAAATTAGAGATGGCCGCCCATCCTTCCAGCCACTCAGAGGAGCTGATGTGGTTATTCACTGCAAGTCTCTTGATACATCGATGCTATATACCAAGTTTCGTATAGAACACTGAAATGGTATCAGAGATATACATCATTAAAGATTTTGCATAAATTAAAGATGGCCACCAAGGTTTCCGCCCAATCACAGAAACCAGAACTGTCATTTATCTAAGTCTCTTGATGCATCGATGATGTATATGTATACCACATTTTACATCGAGCACTTGAACGTTATCAGAGATAGAGATCATTGATGATTTTGCATAAATTAAAGCTGGCCGTCCATCCTTCCCACCACTCAGAGGAACTGATGTGGTTATCCATTGTGACTCTCTTGATACATCGACGCTGTATACCAAGTTTCATATAGAACAATTCAATGCTATTAGAGATATATATCATTTGAGATTTTGCATAAAGTAAAGATGGCCGCCAAGGTTTCCACCGAATCAGGGAAACTGATTTAGTCATTCCCTCAAAGTTTCTTGATGCATTGATAATCTATACCAAGTTTCACACTGAATAGCGAAAAGGTACCCGAGATACACAAGATTAACGGTTTCGCATAAATTAAAGATGGCCGCCAAGGTTTCCAATTAATCTGATCCAGATTCATTCGGGTTCTGGGTCACGAGCATATGGATGTGCACTGGTGTGCCTAGGTTAAGTCGTTCTAACGATATCTTGGAAATGAGAAAGCTATGATGGTCTCGCATAGATTAAAGACAGCCGCCAAAGTTTCCAACCAATAGGGTTCTGGTTCACGAGCATATGGGTGTGCACTGCAAGTTTGGTGTGCCTAGGGTAAGCCATTCTAAAGATATCTGGGTAACGAGAAAGGTGTGATGGACGGACGGACGGACGGACATATATGACGACAACACTATCCTTCGGCCAAATTTTGACCGAGGGGTAAAAAATCGAAACAATGCTGACGATTATATGAATTACATAACTGAGAAATCTTTGAAATGAAACTAATTGCCGTCCATTCATACATACCTCTAATTTTGGCTGCTGATGTGTAAGTGAACCGCGATAATTCGATTTATATGGGGTATCTGGTGATCAAGAGGGTCAATGCGACAGTCGGAATCATCAGGGGAACAAGACGGGTATATGATGAATACAAGAAATCTGATGACCGGTCGCATTTGTCATGTTTGTAAAAGAAAGTTTAGTCGCGTATCATCGGCAATACCGAATAGCCCCAGTCCAATCATACTACGATATTGCATTTGTTAGTACACACATAGCTCAAAAAGTTCTGTTTCAACAGAATATTTAGCAAATCATCCAAATATTTCTGCATAAAGGCATGGTAATGTACCCCCTTTACTCTTCACATACTTTCCCTGATCCCACAGCTATCCTGGCGCGTATTCATGGTCTTCCGAACTTCCGAAAATCTGATAAGATGGGCATTTGAATTTGAGAGAGAAGGTTGGTCACTTTCTGTGACCTCATAGCTATCTCAGCGAAGTTTCACGACAAAAGAAACTGATCGATTGTAAAATTATCAGATGGAAGTGTGTAATCTAAGTTCCTCCACAGAGGATGGACAGGACTTTCTTCCATTTAAAGTTATTTTCCATGGCCGATCTGTGCTATCCTGAAGGATGTTTTCACAAACTTCTAATCCCCCCAAAAAATTGGTTTCAGTAGGTGTTAGATGCGGCTTATTTAATCTGTAATCTATAAACAGTGAGCTCCACAACAATTCAAAACATGTGTTGAAGAGGCTAGACAGTAACATTATAATAAGTAACATTATAATAAGGGCTGATTGACAATGGCATATGTGTTATGCCTCTTAAACAACCAGATATATATCATAGTTGGGAGCTTTGGGTCTGTGAGCTTTTGAACTGTAGCTTTTGAACTTTGGAGGCGAAGCTTGGGGGGAACTGGAGCTTGGGGGAACTGGAGCTTGGAACTACGGAGCTGGAACTTGAAACTTGGGAACTTGAAACTAGGGAACTTAGGAAAACTTGAAACTTGAACTAGGGTGTCCCCTCAAAAGCACAGGACAAGCAGGGTTAAAGTGAGTAAGAGAGACTGTAAGTCACTCTGTGGATAAATTCACATCAGGTAAATGCGAGTATATCACCTAGACGAAACCGTATATATTCAACTGGCAAACCAATAGCGCACTCGGGAATGTTTTCGCCTGTTTTCACCCTCCTTCAACAATGATGGCATTGGCAGTGAACTTATGGCTCATTTGACGGTGACTTATTGGATGCTAACCTTTGACACATTGAACGATAGCCTGTGACACATTAGACGCTTTTTTGGATCCACAATCGAAAATCTATAAAGTCAATTCAGACCAATGATAACTCGTGCGATTCGGATGATTACCGTATGTGGAAAGTATTTATGGAGCCATTATTTAATAATGTGAACATCTTTCCCAACACAACGGTTATTTATTTTCTTATTAAAGTCCACTCCTTCATTGCTCCTAGAGTTTGCACCCTGATCACAGATGTATCTGGTTTTCATCGTCATGCCACTAGAAATTATAGAATTTATTTGCTCACGCCATTTCACTCATCAGATCCCTCATTCCATACTGTCATGGACAAAGGGGTGAGTTAGTGGATAGAATTAACGTCGGCTTCAACAATATTTCAGCTATATCGCGACCCAGCAAATATGCGTTCCTGCTATTTCAGAGCATGAAGCAAAGCACCCTCCATCCACCATACAAACAAGACTGAGGACAGCACACAAGACACAGACAGGACGCTTACACGATGCAAATTATAAAGAAGAGTGATATTACAGTGCTAGACATCACATTATCAAGTTCATGTTGCTTCTTAGCAAAATGCATTGAAGCAACAGGAACCCGTGTCCACCAAACCAAAGGTTCAAGACGGTGAACTAAATTAACATGTGTATTAAAAACCATAAACATAACTGCCCCTCTATAAATCTCAGCTAGAAACACTTATGATATTAAGTGACTCTTGCATATCGCTCACTCTCATGTGACTCTTGCATATTGCTCCAATTAACAATATACTCTACTAATCCATGCCAACCGTGGAGTGTGTCAATAATTATTGGTTTATATACTAAAATCAATCACATAAATCTGACTGGCTATAGGACAGAATTGATCACAGGGTTCTCAATGGTATTGGAAGGCAATCGTGATGTCTAGCCATCTCAAGTTGAGATCTGGAGTTGTGTCCAACAGTTCAAGAACGTCTCGCTCATTCTGTCAGTTTGAGCGGTGTCCACACTGTCTCTGGTCTCAGTGACAACTTTAGGCAATCGCTGAAAATAGAGCGTCTGAGAATAGGCGTTGAATCCGACATTCAGCAAACTCTTCATTAATTGCAATATTTTACGTGGTCGACTGTTAGAATCAATTCCATACCGGAATAAAAAGAAGAAAAAGAGACCATGAACGTTACAAACTTACAGTCAGTGAGAACGCTTCGCTATATAAAACAATCCATTGCCAGCCAACTGAACTGAGAAATGTATTGCACAAATTGAATTGTGTGCATTCGAAGATTGGCTCAGAAATAAAATTGTCTCCTGAATACGCTCTATTTGTCCATTTTCTGTACGAGTATAACTGAATAACGTCAGAGTAGATTTAGTATTCATTATTTTGTGATTGTTTTCCTGAAAATAGGTTTTATCTGCCTTGTACTTCTCTGGCGAATGAGCGAAACACGCTTGAGGACAGCGAACACAACAATCTACTTTTAGACAGTTGGCAGCTTGATAACTTAGTTACTTGAGAAAAATAAGCTAGCTACCGAAACTTAAAAGGCGAGTATAACAAATATAATACGTAGATGCCCACATTGAGTTTTGAGGTCAGAATCCATCAATTTATATTTATACTAAGATTGTAATTGAGATATGACCTTTGATGAATTTTTCCCACCTCTTGAATATCGCTCCAATTGTTTACCTGGATATGGTAAGATTCTGCTGGTGGACTTTTAGTCCCCGATGCCCGCCGATGTATCGCTGATCAGTATTCTTAATCATAATCATCGTTGTAAAGTCGTAAAGAGAATGATGTATCTCAGTCACGCTTTGATTGTGACTGTTCATATAAGCACCATGATGATCTTGAAGTGCATGGGTTCATACGGCCCCTAACCCTGTATTTTACTATCAGCATGCGATATGTGTCGCCAAATTTGAGAAACGTTGAGTGGAGGCGCTTGGTGGTATAACCTGGTTTCTGGACCAATGTTTTGTGAGGTTGATTAAAATCGTCACATTTGACATTAAAATTCAATCGTCACATGTCACTCTACAAATATATGTAGGTTTATTGTTTTGATGGGAAATTTAAGCCGTACGACATCGGGCATTACAGGTTAGTTTCCCTGGGTATTTTTGCATTTACCAGGTTATCCCAAGTTGAAGCGTTTATTCCATCAGAGGTTCAAGATTCTCATCCATTAACATCAGATGAGGTTTTTTTAGCTGATCTGTTATTACAGCACCCGAGTTAGCTTATCTAATTTCGCTTAAGCCGGGGCTAGGGGCCGTATGAATACTTCATAGTCAACACAGAAGTAAGGCCACGTCCGAGAATCCACCGTATTCTCCATACGTCATCAATTTTTCCCTCCTCTGGCATATCACTCCAATTTAAGCAAACAATGATTGGCCATAGTACCTGACTGAGCCAGAAATGATTTGTGATGCACTTTAAGCTTTTCCTGTGATTAAGAGGATCTCATATAACTTGATAGTGGGATGAAAATTCCCACTCAAGAGAAAGAAAATACATCCCAACCGAGCCGCCCAGGAGAGGTTGGGATGTATTTTCTTCCTCGAGAGTGGGAATTTTCATCCCATGATCAAATTCATATGGGATTCTTTTTTCCATATAATTTAAATCGTTACTTTAATCAGTATTTTATTAAAAATATCAACGACACACCAATTTGCTTAACTATGGTGGAGCCCATCATGCCTGCAGCAGGTGTCAAGCGAAGTGACTGGCCACCTGCGTCGCACGCGCGCTCATCCCACATACGTGTGTGGGATGATGTATTCCAGACGCTGTTACCATACGAGTTTCACGCTGTATTATATGGGGAAAAATTAGCTCTCAAAAATATCAAAACACCTTTCCAAATTTTAATAGGACAGAAATTGCTCGGCTCATAAATTCGCCGTGATGCTGTCGTACGGGTTGGCTTCATCTATTGCCGTCGTTTCTCGAACAGTGGTGGGAAATATTTGCTGAATTGTCTTTTTATATCATTGAGCGGTAAGGTCAGGCTGTGTTGCGGGTCATGCGTGGCGGCGAATATCAGGGAATATATTTTTCTCCATATGTGCTCAGCCGATTCAATGTAAATTAATCGTTTTGTACGCCCGTCGATAGACGAGGTCGTATATTGCCATTACGGTTTCCGTCCGTCCGTCTGTCACCTGTTCTTTTCCAGTTTAATGTTATTGATGGCTATCAAAGTTTGTGTAAACCTTGTCAATGGATCGAAGAAAAATCCTATTTATCTTGAGGTCAAAGCGTTACAAGCAACGTCATTTAAGCCAGTAAATCGAAACAAAAATGTTAAATCTCTAATTTCAGATTATGGACTAATATCATTCGTTGAATATAACATACATATGGGGTAGAGAAGAACCCTAGTTTATTTTGAGATCAAAAGGTCAGGGTCACTCAGGCCAGAACATCAAAAAAATGGAAAATTGGTGTGTTCGTGTCTTAAAACAGGATGATGATGAATGGCAAATTCGTATCCTTAGTCATATTCGTTGAAGTGGATTAATTGTGGGTAAAACATTATGAATACGTCTACATGTCTCCCATGGACCCCAAATATCTGTGTTTTTCATTAGAATGTCTTCATCTGTGACGCTTTTCCACCAATTGTTCAGGTTGAACGGGCGTATATTGAAATCCATAGGCTCCTTGAGGGCCCGCAGTCCACGCCATTGCTCACCATATCGCATTTATGTCGTGCTTTGAGTCTAAGACATGAGAAATACACGGCTGTCCAGTGAAATTTATTGTGGCTGCACCAACTGCACGTATAACGAATCATTGACCTCACAAAGATATCGATATAGCACATCAATGGACATTTAACAAATTCGTTTACGTTTTGGCGAATATAAGTTGTTCTATGCATATTACTTAGACCTAATACTTCCACTTAGAACGCGTTTGGGGCCGCATAAACAACACGTAGAACAAAGTTTACATGGATGCTCGTTTGCAGAATGAGAAGGTTAAAGCGTGACTGGGATACATTTTGCTCTTGAAAGGTATTTGGATTTACGACAGATTTCACGAAGAAAACAAGGCTTGTCTTGTCGACACTACTGAGTTCTACCTTTGAGAATGCCTGGGCTAATGATGTCGTATGCATCAAATAGAAAATGAAATTATCCATGGATGACTGCTGACTACTGAATGTCCGGTTTCAGGCATGTTTCCAAATGTTAGTGCCCAGCTTATATTACCAATGCGCACCTGCGAGCCACCTGGTGTAACACCTGTAGCTTGTGGACAAGCGTTTCACCGCTATATAGGATCAGTTACATGATACAAAGAGTCAAATTGCAGAGCACGTCCAGTAAGTACGTTACGCGTCCATAAATCAACTGAAATATTTATATGGCACAGAGACATTTAACACCGCTCCTAAAGCTTCAGAAGTAGAAACATGTTGCAGTCTTCAGTACAGATCGACGCGTTTCCCAAAAAGGCCGTTTTAGCAGTGTTCAAACAGCTGAAGATCTACTTCAGGAATAGGGCTGATTTATAACTAAGGCCAGCGCCGAATAAGGCCTGAATAAAACAATATATATATAACCAGTTTCTATAACGGGTACTGTTACCATGCTGTGAAAATGAAAAATGCGATGTATTGCGTTGTCTCTAGTAATGGGAATAAGAAGATACAGTTCAGGTTTAGATGGAAAGGTCAACTTGTATTTAATTGTAATGGCTCTTTGGGTATTTCAATAAGTATGCTGGTGATTAAATCTACCGGACCTCATAATTTATCTCATGTCATCTTGATCATTGTCAACAAAATAGATAAATCAGCATTCCAAATCGCAGAAACGTTTCTGACGTGTTCGAAACTGATGGATTATCCATTTTGCTACGAAAGCTATAAAAACGTATGTGTCTTAAGTCGACATAAGCTGGTTCACTGAATAAAATATTTTCCAGACGCGAGTGGGAACATCCCATGGGGAACATATAATACAAATGGCAAATGGAAGCAACCTCACCCAGGAACTATATAATCTCACAGAAGTATGCGTAAGAGATGTGGAGCAAACTCCAAACGGAGACTTAACAACGCTACTTGAAATAATTTATCATCATCAATACCCATCGAGAAGGTCATATTTAATTTCATTTTTTTTTCGCAATTGGAGCCTAAACCCGTTATTGCTCCATGCCTGGAACGAAGAGTTTCTGTTAAATGTGACGGCGGATGTGTTTCGAATATTAATTAGATACAATGTAGGTAAATACTTAGTGGCGGACGTAACCAGCTCGCCATACGACTCTGAATTCACAATTCACCGGTATTATATTAACTGGATATCTTCCAACAGAAGACACACGCTGATGAGCACGGAATGTGCATGATATCTATAGCACACACAACGAACGTTATTTCCAGTTAACTAGTTAAGCACATAACATAAGCTATGGCAAGAGGTATTTTTTACAAGCGTCTGGTCCGTCATTCATAAATCAGCCGTCGTCCATTTAAGAATATCCGCCTCCGTAATTCAAAGACCTGTTCCATATTCCATATCACATCATTAGCACCAAATTCAAAAAGACAACATAGGCTAGTTTCCTGCAAGAGAGAAGCCGACAAGACATCCTGATGTTCCAAAAATATTAAACCTGTATCGCTGATCAGTATTCTTAATTAATATGATATTCGTTGTAAAGTCGTCATCTAGCAAATAATGTATCTCAGTCACGCTTGATTGTGCCTGTTCATATGAGCACCATGAGGATCTTGAAGTACATTGGATCATACAGCGGAATTAGACACAAGTTAACGCCATAGATCTTGCACGCTACGCTCCTACTTTGCTATCGGCATGCTGTAATGTATCGCCAAATCTGAGAAACTTTAAGTGGAGGCGCTTGGTGCTATGGTATGTTTTATAAGTTTCTGCAACAACGTTTTGTGACGTCGATTAAAATCGTCACATTTAACACAGGATCTAGCAAATGCTACTAGGCGAGATATGTATACGCATTATGCAGGTCCCAGTGGTATATTACTTTCCAGAAAGGGATAGTTTACGATATCGAAATTATAATCATCTCTTTTGTCATAAAGTCGACGAGAGAGAAGGCTCGCTTCATTTTCATAGAGGTATCGGTCTAAATATGATGTTGCGGTAGGGCTATCTGTAGTTTCCTTCAAATCCAGTGAAGGTGGATATATATCCTTCACTGGATATGTATCCTTCTATCCTTCACTGGATATATATCCTTCACTGCGTCATTTATATATCGATTATCCACAGCGAGAATATCATCTATAAGGCGTTTGGTGAATGAGAAGGAACGAGCTTTTAATTGATCGGTTCATAAAAGGCTGTCGTCTCCAGACTACCATCTGTCATGGGATTGAACATTCATTTGACCGACCCCTTTGAGCGTAGCTGTGATTTGAGTGATGGGATATCTTGCGTAATAGTCACACCTACGTTGTAACTATAGACATTCAACTCTCAGGACGAATACTACAAAGTGTATCATCCGAAAGGACGAGAAGATTTTTCCCCAGACCACCTATATACTAAAAGTTCCATTGCGTAAACATCATTGCGCGCTTTATCGAATCGGCTGAAAAGTTGATTAAGAATTATTTTCCCATCTACCGACTTCCACAAACAAATTTTACAGAGGTTTCTGAGCCCATCGATCACCTGGATGGTATGTAATTCAAAGCAGTAAGAAATTGTACATTTACGGAGTCAGAAAACCACGTGAAACTCATCAATATCACATCACCGTCTTGTACCTCTGACTTAATAATTATGTACCTTACTGTAAGCTCTTAGGAAACCTTCATCATCTATATATTTCAACAATTCTCGAGTCCTCATCTAGATGGTTAATACCCAGTAAAATTAAACAACGTGATGTTCATTTGCATTCTAAGATACAGCATTTATTGATAAATGTTTTAATCCCCCCTCTCACTGTTTTGTCGTTCAATGATAGTCGCTTTATAAACATTGTATTTTCTTGGAGATACTGCTACCACAATAGACATGGATACGATTCTCATTCTTTCTACTGTAAGATGAACGACATACCTCATAGCGTCCGAAAAATTAATAAATGATTTTGTTGCGAGTTTTTTTCGACTAAGTAACCGTTATGTAACATCTGAAGCATAGTGAGTATATTCAAAGGCGACTTCATTGTAAACTGACATTGTGAAACCCTGAACCATTTTATAATTTATATCTATTGTGGTTGTTGATAGCCTTAGGTAATTGGTCTTTGTAGCCGATCTTGGTCTTTGTAGATTGCTTTTCTCGCCCGTACAGTGGAGTTCAATTTCCAAGCTGACAGGGGTTTGATAGGATGCCTATGTGTTCGGCTTGCAGAACATGCTTGACCAACCTGACGACGACTAAACCGCAGGCCCATGCAACATGCCCCATTCAAAATAATTCAAATTCCACAACAAAAAAAGGCAGATGAATCAATCCGATGGAGTTTTATTATATCGAACAATTGAATACGCTTTCCAACAATTTTTTTTCGGGACTGTTTGAAACAATATTTTTAAGCAAAAGACGTGTATTCTTCTGTGGCCGCTTCACGACTAAAGGAAGTGTTTCAGGGCGAAAAGCAAACTAACCAAATTGGCCTAAGCGCCAACATCAGTTCAGCAAATGTCAATCCAAGTAATTTCTACATTATCATTGATTTAAATCGTCACGACAACTTATTGTGTGTCTTGTGATGTCGTCTGTATCTTCTGTCCTTCGTCAAAATGTTGTTTCTTTCTAACGGCCGGAATGTTGTTCAATTTTCAAATTTTGTCTTCATAATGCTTGTCGATAGGTAACCACCCATGTTTAGCTTTCTTAGATTTAACAGTATATGGACAATCGGGTTTGTTTCCATAATGTTATATAAAGCTCTGTCCAGATAATTCCGTTTGTGCGTATAATTTGAGGGAATCAGTTCAAGCAACCGAGCGGTCACCGATGGCACTAAATGTTATTAGCAGTGGCAGGGCGATACAATTTCAGATTCTGGGTGTTTGACCTGTGATGCGTTGGTCTTTAAATGCTGCCCCGATGGATGGCCACTCTTGATCCATCTACGCAGCAGGTCAGTGAATTGTTACATCGCTGTATACAACGCCATGACGAATATCTACTGAACCAGTCAGATCGGTCAAACTGTCTCACAGCAATAAGACTAAATCGTATCGACCCGTTTAGAATATCGCCAGTTTCTTGCACCTTAACACGGTCCAGACATATCTCTCCTCGATTGTTATACCGTGAACATCCAGGACGATGAATATAGCTGCCACTTTCACAATCGCAGTGCTTAAACCTACGATCGTTTGTCACTATTTTAACCAAATCATTTCACAGGACAATACGAGTTCAGTCAAATAGTTAACTCGAAGTCAACAATTATTGTAAATAAATTATTACCAACGTCAACAGATTTGATGGATATACTGTCACGTCAAATTTACGATAACAGAAAAAAACGTAAAAGAAAAGGTTTGTGAAGTCAAGGATTAATAATCAAATATTTATGTACAATACTAAAATCATATACAAATTAAGGAAGATCAATACAACAAATAAATGTGAAATATAATCTTACTGTTCAATGCTATGCGGGTGTATACTTCACAGTCCGTGTTGACGTGCACAAATCTCTTCACAGTCCGTGCCGACGTGCACAAATCACTTTTCTGTATTTTGGTAGTCCAATACTGCTCGGTTGTTTAGAGTCCCAGTAAATGTCCAATTTCCGACTGTTCAATCACGTAGATTATACAGCAGCCAAAAGTCAATTCACAGGAGTATACAATCCAGCAGTCCGCAGCAAAGGTAGCACAGTATAACGCATCCACATAAAGCCAGTTTGAATTCCCTCTCGAATTACAAGCGTCTAGTCCGTCATTCATAATCCAGCCGTCGTCCATTAGAGAATATCCGCGTCCATAATCCAAAGACCTATTCCATTTCCATATAACAGTATTAGCACCAAATTCAAAA